>WEIT01037315.1:327567-375343 GCA_013389985.1 Dryoscopus gambensis | reverse complement strand
CGCCATGGCTACGGTGCACCTCGGCCGTCCGCGGCCCCCCCGCTCCGACAGGGCCTGAGGACGGACACGGGGCTGCGGACCCCGAGCCCCCCCGCACCGGGAGACGGACACGGTCCCACGTGTGAGGGTGGGCGCCCACCGGCACACGTGTGGGCACCACCCCGCACACACCACCTACACCCCCACGAGGTGCGGGGACACCCCTCTGCTCCCACACATGGTCCATCCAACCCCTCTCCTGACACATTCCTGTGCCCTCATAACTACATTCGGGCCCTTCACCCCGGTTTTGCTCTCAGATTTTGGCAACAAGTCCCTGCACCCCCATCTCAACACCTCTAGATCCAGACCCTGTCCCTGCATCCCCATATCCACACCCCATCCCTGCACCCCCATCCCTGTCTCAGCCCTCCCATTTCACCCGTCCCAGATGAGTGCTGCTGGCTCTGGCTTCCCGTGCTACGTGGATTTGGAGGGTTCCAGGCGGGGGCTTGGGGCGCAGCCATGGCATCAGGCTGCATGTGTGTCCCTCTCACCCAGCATCCACAAATTTTGGTTTATGGCATTTCCCCCCTTGGAATTTCCCTTGCCAGAAAGCCTGGCCTAGCTGGTGCTTGCAGATCCCACTTCTCCTGTGGAACTTGCCCCCTTCCCCTTCCCAGCTGTGTGAGAGCAGGGTGCCATGAGCCCCAAAACAGGATCCCCAGCCACCACTTCCTCACTGCTCTGCAACCACCTTCCCTGCATGACCTCAGGCTTGCACAGCCGCAGCCAAGGCACCGGAGAGGCACCAGTCTCTGCACCAGCTGGGGTGCAGTGCCAGCACCCCCAAAAGCCACAAGCCTGCACCAGGCCCATAGCCTGGGGTACTTGCCCTGCCAGGGCTGGAGAGCAGAGCCAAGTGCCCCTGCAGCTCCCATAGTGTTTGGGAGGTCAGAGCCTTTCACAGGGATCTGTAAGGAGCTTGTGCCTAGTGCCCACCAGCACTGGGAGCTTAGCTGGAGCCTGCTGTGGACACTCCTCCCACCCTGAGGCTGAGCTGCAGCCCCTCAGCCCTGCCCCGACTCCCTCAGGGTGCCCTGTGGGGGTCCTACCACCTGCAGCACCTTGGGGTGCAGCTTTGGGGGGTATCAGCGGGCACAAGCTCACATCTTAACCCCCGCCTTGGGATTAGCGGGGTGGCCTGACCTTAATCCCCCTGGGCACGCAGGGGCCTGGAGGGGCCAGTGTGGGGCTGGCGGGGCCCCCAGCACCCACTCGGCCGTGCCCTGGCTGATAAACCCTGGTGGCTGCCAGACACTGGGTCAGTCCCAGCTCTACCCATCCCAGTGATGGCTCCAAGGCTTCCTGTGCTAGACTTTCCCCTACAAAACTGCTGGTCCTCAACATGTGCCCAAACCCAGGTGCTCCTGCCCACCCAGGATGCCTCTGAAGAGACCCCAGGATTCAGTGCACAAGTGAGCAAGGCCAGGCCATGGCCCCTGCTCTGGGATACTGTCTCCCTCCTGCCAGACTCTGGGGGACCCGAAGCGGGGCTCAGCTCTGCGGGACAACAGGATGAGTGGGAGAAACCTGACCTTGAGTCGGTGCTTTGGCTGGAGCTCTTTCACAGGCTCTTTTGCGAAGTCCCCATAGGGCTGTATGAGGTCCCTGTGGTCCCCGCTGGGCTGTGCAAGGTCCCCACTGGCTGCACATGGCCCCATAGGGATGTGAAAGGTTCCCACGTGGTTATGCAAGGTCCCCATAAGGGTGCACAGGGTCCCTGTGGGAGTGTATGGGCTGCGTGTGGCTCTGTAAGGAACCCACAGTGTCTGTATTGTCTCTACAGGGCTCTGCAATGTCCCTGGGGGCTGTGCAGGGACCCCATAGGTCTCCAGCTCAGCCTTTCCCCAGCGCAACCCAGCCCAGGAGTGCCTGGACACTGGGGTCCAGGGGGGACATGTGGAGGATCCAGGGCATTATTTCCCTGTTGCATTTCCCCATGGCAGTTCCTGTGTCTCCTGACCTGTCTCCTCCCAAGAACTCGTTCAGGCAGCAGCATGAGATCCCAGCAGCATGGTTGGCTTCCCCCCATCATTCCAGAACCCACTATTTTGGGCACAACCTCATGACTTTTGGGGTCTGGCAGTGCCAGAGTGGGGTTGAATCCCCACAAAAGGGGACAGGCTGCAGCATCGTGGGGGTAGCTGCCCCAATGTTGTGGCATGGGTATCCCTGAGCTGGCAGAAATGGGAGGCAAACAGGGCACAGAGAGGGGGACCAGTGTGTCCCCTCTCATGCTGGGAGCACCTCCTCTGAGACCTCCCTGTGCCCCTCTCCTGGGAGGGCAGATGGCACCTTGCTGGGTCTCCACAGACTCACTTGAAGCTGGGAGGTGGCAGCGATGCCCTAGACCCCCTAGCACCCCCTGTGCTCCTGAGCCTCAGCCCTGCTGCACCCAAACTCGGGGTGATGTGGCCCCACGCAGCATGGGGGCACCCAGGCATCCAAGCACTGGGGCAAGGGGTACCCCCAGGCTGGGCATCCCGGGCACCTACCTGGCTGTGCCTGTGCCCCGGCCGCCCGCCTGCGTCCCTCACATCACGGCTCCGCAGCGCTGTGCCTGGTAAAGCCGATTACGCACCGGCTTTACGGCTTTCCTTCTCCCCAGCGTCCCCTCCTGCCTCACTCCGGTGCCTGGCACGGCCCAGGGGCACATGGGGTCCCTTAGCAGAGTGTGGGGGTCATCCCTATGGTAAGAGCAAACCCTCAGTCAGGGGCTCACTCGGGTTCTGCACTCCCCAGTCCATCCCATCCTGGGGAATGTCTGGTCCCCAAAACCACAAGAGGAATCTCTGAGTCCTTACTCCACATTCTGTCCCCTGTCCAGTCTCTCTCTTGCGGGCTCCTTGCCTGGCTGGCCCTGTTCTTAGCAACCCACCCGTGGGTGAGCCAGGGTGTAAGGGGCCACCCTGCTTCCCCCCATCCATGGTGGGTGCTGAGCCCCAGCCCTGGCTGTGGGGCAGAAGGAGATCCCTGCGGGGGTCCCTTTGCTGCTGGGGTGCAGCACAGCATCCACAAATCCCCCTGGACAGCAATGATGACAGCACACAGCATGGGAAGGGTTCAGCTGTATTTTGACTCTGGAAGAAAGTACAGGCAGTAATACAGAAGCTTTGCAAGCATGGATACATATATGACCTCCCCAAAACCCACTGTAGGCGGGTGCTGCTCCAGCCCACCCCCCGCCACTGCACTTGAGGTTGGGGGGGCTGTGGGTGTTTCCCAATTGAGGCAAAAAGCCAAGATATCTGTTAATGGCTGGATGGACTCTTGCCAAGGTGGAAGCTGCCCCTACCAGATACCAAAATCCACCTCACTCGAACAAAAAGCCTTCCTAGATGCTTTCCTGGCAAATCAGCTCTGACCTGGACTGAGCATCTTTCACTTGATCCCTGAAACAGCTCCTGAGCTCCAGCCACCAGAGACAAGCCCGAATAACCGCAGCCAAGAAACACTGGGGTGAACCCTGCTGGATGCAGCGGCTCCCAAAGAGGGGGCCTGGGAGCCCAAGTGGGGCTGAGCTTGCGGGAACAAGGTCCGTCACCCCAGTTGCCAAATCCATCTGGTCCCCGAATGCAGCTCCGGTGGGTTTTCACTTCCCCTACTCCATCTCCAAGCGATGCTGTGTGGGGTCCAAGGGGGTTCCCAGCCTGGCCCCTGCCTCAGCTAAGGCACAACTCGGCTGATTAAGAAAAAGGGAACCCAAAGGGCAAGAGGTGCCTGGGACGGGGAATATGGGGAATACAGTACATAGAGCGCCGGGAGCGCAGGCGGGCAGGAGGCTGGGGAGGGGGCAATGGCCACAGAGAGACATGGGCACTGCCCGCGAGCTGCCAGGAGCCCCCGCGCCAGCACCGCCGGGAATCACAATTCAAAAAAAGAGAGAAAAAGGTAATTTTGGCTTCAGATCCCAAGAAAAAGGGTTGTAAAGGCACTGTGCTCCACTTGAGACAGGACAGCAGCCCCTGTGGCACGCAGCTCCGGTGGGGATGGCTGCGCTTCTCGCTGTCCTATGTAAAAAGCTTTGGCAACAAAGGTACAATCTAAGGAGCATTTCAACTACGAACTCCTCCTGCATGGCTGCTCCATAAACACAATTCTTTGCTGTCTTTGGCTGAAGTTCTAAAAAATATTTAAAGCTGAAAAGCTATTTTTTGGTTTGGTTTTTTTTATATAGAAATAGATTTTTTCTTTACAAAAAAAAATCAAAGCATCTTTTAGCACTTTTAATATATATATGTATAAAATTCTTGCTATAGAAAACAAAAAAAAAACCTTGGTTTTTGGTATCTTGTTTTTTAAGGGAAAAAAAAATTCTGTTGCCTTGGGAAAAAAAACCCTAGCTGGAGACGGGCAGGAACCACAGGAATGCGCCACGGAATTACATGATGCTGCAGTTCTGCACAGCCTGAGCCTGGGAGGGAGAAAGAAAAAGAAGAGAATTAAGAAGACCCCAGAGTCACCACCCATTTGCTCTGACTGCAAAGTGTCCAGTGGGATCCTTTGGATGCCCACAGTGTCCTACTCCATCCTGGCCCTTGGAGTGTGACAAATAAATCCTCCCAAGCTGGGATGTTCATAGCTCAAAAAATTTGAGAATTAGTGGTATGTGATATATAAGGATTAAAATATTGACTAAGAGTATCAATGTAGAATATACTATATATTAATCTAATATATAGATATTATATATACTATATAATACAATATTAGTATATATATTATATACTATCTACAATCTATATATAGATATATCTAATATATACATATAAAATATATATTAATGTGCTGAAATATTCACATTACTGTCATGAACAACACTTAGCAGCAGTGGAATGAGTGATGTGGAGGATGAGGAATGCTCCGGGGTGCCAAGGGGGCCAAGTGTAAGATGGAATGGGGTGGGAAGCTGCTATGGCCACATGCCCTTCCAATCCCTCTCAGAATCTCCCATCCCTTAAAAAGGCTTGTGCCAGCCTGAAGAGGAAGAGGAAGAGCAAGGAGAAGGAGAGGTGGGAGGGGATAGGACCCCCGCAGCGCTGCCCTGTTGGGGAAGGACAATACCAGGACAAGGTGGACACCCAGCAGCACTGGGACAGCCGGTGGTTCAGCACCAGGGACCGGACCCAGGGTCTGGGGATGGCACTGACCTGCCTGCGGGGGCTGGAGTTCCCCAGGAGGTAGTTCCTGGACACCAGGCTGTCCCCGAGGCCGATGCCAGAGTCGCCCATGCTGCGGTAGCTGCGGGTGACGGTCACGCTGGAGGTGGACGAGCCCGAGGACATGGTGGTGATGCCGGCGTTCTGGGTGCCCGACTTGTCGGCCGGCTGACCACACGTGCCACAGACGACCGTGCGGGAGCGCAGGTTGTATTCACCGGGGTCCCCAGAGCCACTGCAGCTACCCTAGACGTGGGGGGACAGACAAAATGACCTCAAGCCCCTGCCAGAGCATCCTCTGGCCTGAGCCCCTGGCCTGAGCCCCTGGCCTGAGGATGGTGGCAGCACCGGTGGGACCCAGGAGAGCTCCTCACATTAGGCCTCAAAGAGAGTCTGACTCACCTGCCCTCCCCATCACATGGTTTAAAAATAATAAAATAGAGTCCTTACTATTGTGTTTCTAATACCAAGTGACTGGGGCCAGCACACTGCCAGTGGGTGACCTGCCCTTCTGCCCGGGCTTGCCCCCTGAGTTCTCAGCACATGGGAGACACCTGAACTGTGCTCCTGGAAACATCCTCTTCCTCGCCACTTCGTGAGCTGGCAGCTTTCTCATGGGAAATTTGCTCTTGGAAAGGATTCAGCCTCCAGATGAACGGGCAGCACTGGCTGCAGGAGCTTGGCTCCTCTGCCCAGGGATAGTCAATGTAGAAGAGAATCACAGATTCACGGAATGGTTTGCGTTGGAATGGACTTGAAAGCTCATCTCATTCCAGCTTCCTGCCATGGGCAGGACACCTTCCACTATCCCAAGTTGCTCCAAGCCCTGTCCAACCCAGCCTGGAACACTTCCAGGGATGGGGCAGCCACAGCTTTCCTGGGCACCCTGTGCCAGGGCCTCCTTACCCTCACAGGGAACAATTTCCTTCCAGTATCCTATCTAACTGTGCCCTCTAACTGTCAGTGGGAAGCCATTCTCCCTTGTCCTGGAGTGCCAGGCCCTTGTCCAAAGTCCCTTTCCAGCTGTCTTGGGGCCCCTTTAGGCCCTGGACGGAGCTCTAAGGTCTCCCTGAAGTCTTCTTTTCTCCAGGCTGCCCCCAACCCTCCCAGCCTGCCTCCAGAGCAGAGAGACTCCAGCCCTCAGAGTATCTTCATGGCTACTTCTGGACTTGCTCCAGCAATTCCATGTCCTTCTTGTGCTGGGGGCCCAAGAACTGGACCCTGCACTGCAGGTGAGTCTCAGAAGGGCAGAGCAGAGGGGGACAATCCACTAGCTCAACCTGCTGATATCAGTCTTGGCACAGCTCTTCAGATCCAGAGAACTCAAAGGGAACTAGATAATGAATGCCCCATTTTGCTCCTGCAGAGCTCTGGAAGTGGCATCCAGAAGATCTTTCACCATTGCTGAGGCACAGCTTGGCCACAATGGCACCTCTCTGCACGTTATTCCTGTGGGCATCTCGTGTGCAGGACACACACACCCTGCAGGATGGGCTGGTGGGGGATGCTGGGCTGCAGCCAGGGATGTTTCTTTGGGAGAATCGGCTGCAGCTCGGCTCCTGGCATGCTGCCTGCTCTCTGCCCACTGCCTGTTGCTCCTCCTGGTGCATATTTCAGCTCCGTATGGGGAATGATGAGCTGAGAGGAAGGACAAAGCCACCTCTGGATTTTTTCCAGCGCCCTCGTGAAGCAGAGAGGAAAGATCAGCTGCTGACAAGAAGTGTCGTCCATCAACTTCCCACCATCCTATCCTCCAAGCAATGCTGGGTACCAGCTCAGCATCCTTCTGACTCCTCTGGCCCTTTTCATGGCATGTCAGGGCTGCTTAGGGTTGGAAACAACTTCCAGCAAGGTCTTCAGAGCTTTTTTAGTGAGCAGCAATCTCCTCCAGATGCCAGATGGTCTGTTGGCTTTTCTTATGCATCTGTTTCCACAGCAGCCTCCCCACTGCCTGCTCCTATATGCCTGATCCTGTGTGATGCTGAGCTGCCTCCCACCCTGACTGAGACCAAACCTGCACCTCCCCGGACCCCTCGGGACCAGCAGCATCCCCAGCGCCCTACTCACATGGTGATGGCGGTGGTGGATGCTCATTTCATCGTCGTCCTCATCCTCATCATCATTGATGATCACAGTGCGGACCAGTTTCCGCATAGCCACCTCCTGCGGGGGACAGGAGGTGAGTTGGGAGGTTCAGTGCCTGCCACCCCGTGCCCGAGCTGCCTTTGGCTCTCACCTCCCCATTGGAGTTGATGAGGGCGGTGCGCAGGCTGTCCCCGGAGCCCCAGCTGCTCTGGGCTTTCCACACCACATTGCTGGGGGGACTGTGGGTTGCTCCAGCTCCTGAGGCCCAGATCTAGGGAGAAAAGCAGGAGAAAAGGGACTTCTCAGGTCTGCAGACTCCACAGCCCAGGGACAGGGGTCTATCACCACAAAAAGCCACACACCAACCAGTCCGTGTCACCAGTGGCCTGGCATGGTTTGGGATCTTGCTTGGATCCTCCACCAGGCAGTGACTCACCGTGACCACCTGGCCAGCCTTCAGGGTGAACTTTGGGGGGAAGCGGTAGGTAATGGGGGGATCGTCCCCATTTTGCCGCTTGATCTGCCAGTTCCCCATCGCCTGGTCCTGTGAGAGAGAATAGTGACCCTCAGAACCCTGGTTCCTCTCCAACTCGTCCCATTCACCTCCTGCCTGCAGGGTGAAGCAGGGCTGAACCTCACCGCAGGGACTCTACAGATCTCCCCGAAGGCAAACTCACCTCGTTGGACTTGTTCCTGAGACGGACGAACTTGCCCTCCAAGTCCACCTCCTCCACGCCAACACGGCCGCTGGTCCGGGCATGGTGGGAGAAGCTGGTCCGGCTCTCACTGTCCTCCAGCTTCCGCTTCTTGGAGGAGCCTGGGGTGGACAGGTGGCTTCGGGACGCACCTTTGTGGGATGAAGGGCTGGGGGACAGCCTCAGCCTGGCAGGGTGAGAAGAGGAGATGAAGCCAGCGAGGACACAAGGGCTGGGACCCGCATAGCCCAGAGCTGGGCACAGGGCCCTGTGCTCACCGCTCCTCCTCGCCCTCCAGCAGCTTGCGGTAGGCGTTGATCTCCATATCCAGAGCCAGCTTGATGTCCAGCAGCTCCTGGTACTCATCCAGCTGCTGCTGCATGCGTGCCCGCATCTCAGCCATCTCCCGCTCCTTGTCGGAGAGCAGGCGCCGGTTGGTCTCGCGTTCCCTGGCCAGAATATCCTCCAAATCGTGCAGCTTCGCTTCCTTGGCAGCCAGCTGTGGGGAGGAAAGGTGAGGGTGGCCACTCCACCTGGGGCCATGTCCAGAAGGGGACCATCCCCAGGAGGGGACCATACCCAGGGCAGACATCCCAAGGAACGCTTTGGTCTCAACTCACCTGCTTCTGCAGCTGGCTGACTTCTGAGGAGAGGTTGTCAATGCGGATGCGGGTCTGCTGCAGCTCCTCATGGGCAGCACCCACCATGTTGCTGTTCCTCTCAGCTGACTGCTTGGCATTCTCCAGCTGGGGGACAGGATGGGGATCAGCATCTCAGCACCCACAGCCCACCTGTGCTCTGTGGGGCCAGAGGGAGAGGAGACTGGCGTGGGGGGGCTGCTCACCTTCGCCCCATAGGTTTTCTCCAGCTCCTCCTTGTACAGCCTGATCTGGGCTTCGTGCTGGCTCCGCAGCTCCTGCAGGGCCTCGGAGAGCTTGCTCTCGAACTCCCGCTGCCGTCCGTTGTCGATCTCCACCAGCCGGGTCTCGTGGCGCCGCTTGGTCTCCCGCAGCTCCTGGGGACAGGTCAGGGGACACTGTGTCACCTCAGGGAGGGGACACAACACACGTACTGGGAGTAATCACAAGTGATCCCAGCCTGACTGCAGCACATCACAGCTCACCTCGCTGTAAATGTTCTTCTGGAATTCAAGCTCTTCCTTCAGCGTCTGCAGCCGGTTCTCAGCATCCACACGGCGCAGCATCTCATCCTGCAGCTGCTTCTTGGCTTCACCCAAGGCACTTTCCAGCTGGCAGGGAATTGAGAAGGACCATCACAGCGGGCTCTGGGCACTGCACTCAGCATGGCTGGGGATCCACCACCCAGCTGCATCCGCCCCACAGCCCCTGGCATGGTGGGGACCTTGCAGCCCCCAGCTAGGGGGGTAAAAAGGGATCCCTGGGTCAGTTGGACACAGAGCTGCCACTGCTCACCTTGGCCACCTGTCCCCTCAGGTCCCGCACTTCAGTTTCCAGATTCCTCTTCTCACCCAGGGCCGTTGAGAGCGCAGCCTCCTTGGAATTAAGCAAAGCCTCCACATCTTTAAGGCGTGCCTGGGCAGTCAGCAGGTCGCCTTCCTTCTTGGCATTCCTGCAGGGCAAAGGGTGGCACGGGTGAGTGGCACAACAGGGAGAATCATAGTCATTGGGAAATTATGGAATTGCTTGGGTTCAAAAGGACCTTAAAGCACATCTATCCCCAGCCCCTTCCATGGGCAGGGACATCTTCCACAGACCAGGTTGCTCCAAGCCCTGTCCAACCTGGCCTGGAACACTTCCAGGAATGGGACAGCCACTCTGCAACCTGTGCCAGGCCTCATGACCCTCACAGGGAAGAATTTTTTCCCAATAGCCCATCTGACCCTGCCCTCTGGCAGTGGGAAGACATTCCCCCTTGTCCTGTCAATCCAGACCCTTGTCCAAAGTCCCTCTCGAAATTCTGGAGTCCCTTTAGGTACTGGAAGGGACTCTAAGGGTTATTTCAAGCTTCTCATCCACCAACACCTCCAAGTTCTTCTCCTCAGGGTTGCTCTCAGAAAAGCCTGTGCACTGTACCCCAAGCACAAAGAGTGTCACACCTGTCNAATTAAGCAAAGCCTCCACATCTTTAAGGCGTGCCTGGGCAGTCAGCAGGTCGCCTTCCTTCTTGGCATTCCTGCAGGGCAAAGGGTGGCACGGGTGAGTGGTACAACAGGGAGAATCATAGTCATTGGGAAATTATGGAATTGCTTGGGTTCAAAAGGACCTTAAAGCACATCTATCCCCAGCCCCTTCCATGGGCAGGGACATCTTCCACTAGACCAGGTTTCTCCAAGCCCTGTCCAACCTGGCCTGGAACACTTCCAGGAATGGGACAGCCACTCTGCAACCTGTGCCAGGCCTCATGACCCTCACAGGGAAGAATTTTTTCCCAATAGCCCATCTGACCCTGCCCTCTGGCAGTGGGAAGACATTCCCCCTTGTCCTGTCAATCCAGACCCTTGTCCAAAGTCCCTCTCGAAATTCTGGAGTCCCTTTAGGTACTGGAAGGGACTCTAAGGGTTATTTCAAGCTTCTCATCCACCAACACCTCCAAGTTCTTCTCCTCAGGGTTGCTCTCAGAAAAGCCTGTGCACTGTACCCCAAGCACAAAGAGTGTCACACCTGTCTCCTTCTGATCACCCCCAAAAGAGCTGCACCACTGTCCCTAACAACCACCCACCAGGGGACCAGCATCTCCCAGCCACCCGGCACACCCAGCCCTAGTTGGATACTGGAAAGCAGGAAAGGCTGGGAATTACTGGGGGAGCAGGAGGAGTCTCAGGATGCAATATCCATGTGCAACATGCACACCCACGGCATGGCTGCATGGCAAGAGACCAGCGCTGACGAGGCTGGGGCTGGAGTGGCACAGTGTGGCACGGTGGGACACAGTGCAGTGTGCTGGGACATTGTGGAGCACGCTAGGGTGTGACACAGTGCAGTACAGCATGACATGGAGCAGCACTACCTGGTGTGGCAGAGCCCACCATGGCACGATAGAGTCAAATGTGGTGTAGCATGGCTCAGCGTGGCGTGGCATTGTGTGACATGGGGCTGGATGGTGAAGCAGCAGCTGGGGAGGAGCCAAAACTGCCCCATAGCCAGTACTGCCCACCTGAGGTGGCCAGATGGAGGAGCCTGTGGCACCCTGCCAGTGCCAAGAGTTCGCTGCGTCTCCTGGAGTGGACAGGGGGCACCAGGCCGTGAGTGGGGGCAGCGCTGGTGTGGCTGTGCCTCGCCGTGAGCTCAGCTGTTGCTCAGCGGATGCAGAGCTGTGGTGCCTCAGCTCCCCTGTCCAACCTCTCCCATCACCATCCACACTCCTGCACCATCCTGGCCCCCACTGCCCCCCTCTCTTTTCGAGCCCTCTGACAGCAGGTCACAGCCATTCCTTACAGACCCACCGCGTGACCAGGGAATCTGATCCGACTGCGCCACCAAAACACAGCCTGGAGCTATTTTGGTAGGTCCTATAAAAAGAGAAGACCCAACGGCCCCCCAAGCAGCCGCCAACTCCCGGGCGGGATTGTCACCCCGCCTGCCTCAGAGCGGNGCACGCCCGGGCCAGGGAGGGCGCGCCCGCGCCGCGACACCGCGGGCCACGAACACCGCCGGCACCCAGCCCATCCCTGGGCAGCATCCGGACCACCGGGAATGGCACCCTGGACCAGGAGGGACGGCGTTCCCAGACTCGCACACGTGGGATGTCGGAAGCTCCTGGATTGGCCAACAGCAGATTTTCATGCATTTCTTTCTGTTTCCTGACTCGAGCCAGCGTGGAGAAGTTATTCTGTTATTTTGCAGACTAAAGCAAAGGTTTCAAAATCCCAGGCTACTGTTTTTAAGCGCAAACCTCGCTTCAAATCCCAGGATATTCCATGTTAAAAGAGCAGGAATTCCACTTGAGGAAGGACAGTTTAAAAAAAAATAACAATTCTGACACGTACAGTAACGAAATTCAGAACTACTTAAAGTGCTGCTGTCAGGAAAAGCAGAGCCCAAGAGCCTCTGGGAATCCAGGAGCAGCTTGCAGACTTTTTCTTGGAAGTGTGTGAAGATCTATCCTCTGCCTTTCTTTCCATGTCTGAAAGCTCCTTTCCCAGCCCAGAACACTCTTTATTGTGGTGTAAAGGGCTCAGTACAACATGCTGGATCTGTAATGAATTCTAGAATGTTTCTGTGGTTGGATTTTCATATTTTCATGTTTAGGGTTCTCAGGTAAGAGGGTCTGAATGATATGCATAGAGTATGATTTCATAGTCCATAAATTCCATAAAATAGCCTCTTATGTCTAAATAGCACTTAAGCAGTCTAGAGAATTTGGAATTTAGCCCACAGTGAAATAACTGACCGAGAAATGCTGCTGGTCCCCCTTTTCCAGGGAACCACATCCTCGCTTGCTGGAGCTGCTGCTGGAGCTCTGTGCTGGGTCCTTCCTGTCCAACCCACTCCTTTAGTGCCAGTGACTCACAGGACAAGAATGCCAACTGGGAGCGGATCCGAGGCTCCAAGGCTCACTGCAACCAGCGTTTGAGGCCGAGTTTTCCCATCTGGCCCCAGCTCATCCCCGCAGCCAGCGTGGCCACCCCAGCACTGCCGGCAGGGTCCAGTCATGTCGCTCCTGATGGAGTGAACTGTCATGTGCCTCCGGGAGGAGCTCATCCCTGGTGTTTTGCTGCTGCTTGTTGCTGCTTGTTGCTCGCCGTGTCGGCTGGGGAGGGTTAGGTACAGCTGGAGGACACCGGCCCTTTGGGATGGGGCTCCGGCACGACCTGAATCGTGTGACTCTTTCAAGGGACAGCAGTTCCATTGATAAGTGACAAATGGAGGGGGAAATCCTGATGGTTACCCTTGTGTCTGCAGCAGATTCGCCCTCTCCAGGGACCAGAGGGATCGAGGGCTCTGGGCAGCAATGCCTGGAAAGCCCCAAAGTAAATCCCAGATGACTCGAGGACAAATCCTTTTTCCATAGAAGCCTCCTGTGCTGAGCTCTGGATTCCACCATGAGGAGCAGAGCCAGAAGCTCAGAGCTCACCAGCCATGGGGCTGAGCTTGGGGTAGTTCTGCCACAAGGAGAGGAGGTGAGACAAATCCTCTCCTGTCCTCTGCTCCAGTGGTCTGCAGAACTTGGCTCCCTGAGACCTCAGCATCTCCCCCCATATTTCTTCCAAACACACCCTGGCCCCAAACGTGGGAGCAGCCTCTGGGTGAGGGATCAGCACACAGGCGAGTCCTCTCTGGCCCTGGGGACCCCCACCCCACCGCTTCATGCCAGCCCTGCTGATCCCTGCTCCAGCCCAGCCAAGGTTTGAGTTTTCCCTTCTCCTGCCCTCAGGTCCTGCTTTTATTCCCCAGAAGCTTCACAGGCTCCAGCTGGTGCTGGGCTAAAAATAAAAACTTCCATGGCAGCCGTGTCACTCCCACTTCCCTGGAGAGGATGAAGCCGGACCTTCCTCCTCCTCCCCAGAGGCTTTCACTGGCCTCCCCATCCTGCCTGCTATAGCCTACAAGATCCCTAATTCCCCAGTGAAAAGGGTAGCAGAGACTCATTCTGGAGGGTTGGGTGCCTCCAAATCCCACAGGATTTGATCCCCTGTGCTGGGAGAGCCATGGGTAAAAACAATCCAAGAGGAGAAAAAACAACAGAGGCACCAAATCCTCAAGAAACAAATGTCTCAAGAGAAAAGATGGAGGGAAAAGGGGCCTCGAGATGTTTTATTTTTAGCTTTTAAAAGCAGGAAGAGGGGAAAAAAAAAAAAGATTGAAAATTGCAGCTGAGCTGCCAGAAAATCCAAATGTTAATGGAAAGTTGGATCTGCTGTGGCTGTGCTCAGCACAGACAGACGTGAGGGTGAGAAGTCGACGCGACAAATTCAGAGAGGGCTCAGGAACAGCCCCGCAGAGCAGCATCTGCTACTGCTCCCCTCCGCTCCGCCCCAAAATCCCAGCCAGGAAACCTGGCAGGCCTGGGCTCTCCCTCTGGAAAAGTCAAGACAGGACAGAGTCATCAGAGCTCGTTGGAACAGCTCCAGGCATGAGCCCACCATGCTGCTGGAAAGATGCCAACCCTCTCTGAGACGCCACAGCCCACTCAATGCATATTTAGGAAACACTCTTTGGTTTCCCTCTCCACTATTAAGCCCGTAAGTGTTCCTGAAGCTTGGGCAGCATGGGGCTTCATACACTGGAAGAGGACCAATGAGTGGGATGGAGCTGGTGGAGGCGCAGGCATTCTCCTTCTTCCCTGCCTCCGAATTGCAGCTGCCCCACCCTGGAGAAGGTGCCAGCTCACGGAACTTGCCGGCTCCTGCCCCACCCATAAATCTTTATGGACATCTACAAATCCCCCCGGACTGCAGGTGTCAGTCCCACCTGACTGCCAGGGGCCAGAGCTGCCTGCTCCCAGCCATGCAGGCTGAGAACACTATCCCAGAAAAGGCTTTGGCATGTTTACAGCTTGGGAACCTGAGGCAGGAGTGGCAGTGTGTGCCCATGGAAGTCTCTGATTGCTGGGAGGACCCAGAAAACCTGCTCTGCCCCACTTTGGGCAGGCTGTTCTCCGTAGCGCTGCCTCCAGTGCCAGGGATCTGTCCCAGGATCACCACACGAATCCCAGGATCACTCCCTCATCCCAGGGATCACCGCCCCATTGCAGGGATTGTTCCCCAAACCTAGGGACTGTTTCTCCATCAAGGATTGTTCCCCCATCCCAGGGACCAGGGCCCCACAGGACAAGCAGCAGGGACAGCATGAGGAGAGGCGGACCTGGAAAACCTCTGCAGTGGGGCAATGGGAATGTGGCAAAGCAGCTTCTCCCAGCTTCTGACTCATCTGTGCCGCAGCACTTCTGCCAAATCACCAGGATAAACATGGGCCGGTCTCCTAGCACGGGAGCTGGAAATAGCCAGCGTGATGTATAGCAAGGACAACATCAGCACGGAGCCGGCATCCTGTTGGGCACCAGGCCTCTGCCAAAGGCAGCTGGAGATGCCAGCAGCAGCTGTGTTCACGGATGCATGGAAACAGCTTCCACCCTCTGGCATCAGTGGTGCAAAAGACCCCTCCTGGTGCCAGGGTCAGTGCCAGCCCTGCCACAAGCTCCTGACACGCTCATGACATGCTCATCCATGGGGTTGAGGGGCTTGTCCAGCTCCATGTGGACCCAGTGGAGCAAAACCAGCTCACTGGCATCTCTCAAGAGCTGGGCTTCCCCTCCTGGAATTGGGATCTGGCCTTTCCTTGCACTATTAAAATGAACCAAAACTGCTGCTTTGTTGGGAACCAGGAAAAAGCCTTTCATGGGGAGGCAAAAACACCCCCCAGTCTACGACTTCCCAAATCCAAGATGTTCCTGTCCCTTCACAGTTCCTATCACCAGGAACACTGCAGGGAGCTGTGGGTGCACAGACTCAAGTGTGATGGAACCGGACCATACCAATACCTCAGCCACACACATCTGCTCTGAAGGTTTGAAGGAGCTTTTCTCCTTCTCCTGGATGCACCAGAGCAAAGGCCTGTCACCCTTCAGCCTCCCCTCTCACCATGGGAGAAGCACTTCAGCTTCAGCAGCATCACAACCAACTGATGCAGGCGGCTGCAGTGTGGACCAACAGCCACACACTGCTTAAGAGCTCAAAACACATTTCTGAGAATAGATAGTGTATTAATTGTTTAGAATTAACAATGTTGCAGCTCAGTGCTGTCTGGGGAGCCCTAGCGTTGCTCACTCCCTGTCCGGCCTGTCACGCCAGCTGGTGACTCATCCCAGCCTCCACCAGCAGCTCGGAATGGAAATCCCAAGTCACCAACTGATGCTGCTGTTTGGGCTGAGTCCCCCATAGTAACAGGACTGTCCGTGGTTTTGGAGGGTGGATGGCATTACCAGAGGGGTTTCAGAGCTGGAAAAGGAGGTTTTGCCCTTTTGCCATGTGGGAGTCATCGGGGGAATGGGAAGGACTTTGTTTTCCACAGCCCACGTGTTTTTGGGTGAGGTTTGTATCAGGCATAAATCTGTGCGTCTGCACAGACAAAGGGCAGGATTTATCCTCCACGGACAAGCGTCCCAGCTTGGAGCATGCATCACAACACTCCAGCAGGTCTGCCAGTGCCTGGCTGCCTATGAGACCCCCTGCCACCTGTGGGACCCCATTTGCTGCCTGTAGGACCCCCCTGTTACCAATGGAACTCCTTTTCCCAGCTGCCTGTAGCTTTTCCAGGATGCAGCAAGCCCAGGGAGACAGATGCAAAGAAGATGCCAAGTGCAACGAGGATCAGCCACTGGAGACCCCAGTGCTGGGAGCACACAGAGCCCAGCACTGCTTGTGGCTGAGCAAAATGAGGGCAAGGTTTCCCTATGGGGAATGTCTGCCACCAAACCCTGGGTTACCTGGAACAAGCCTCCAGGCTGGGGGGACATGCAAAGCGCTACCAGTTGAAACCTGATTTAGCAAACCTGGCCCAGTCCCAGGTCTGTTACAAGAACTGCTCCTGAAGAGCTTGGGAATTGTCTGCATGGCACTGGGAAAACCTGGTGCAGGTCCTGAGAGGGTGGGCTGACCCCAGGGTTTCCAGAGGGAGGCCAGTTCCTTGCTTGAAAAAACTGCATTTTCCACTGAAAAAGGTCACCAAACACTTAAACAGGCTGCCCAGGGCAGTGGTGGAGTTGCCCTTCCTGGAGAGATTTAACAGACATGTAGATGTGGCTTTTTGGGACATGGCTTAGTGGTGGCCTTGGCAGGGCTGGGGGAACTTGATGATCTTGGAGGGCTTTTCCAACCTAAACTGTTATATGATTCTATCTCTTTATAAACCTGAACATGTCAACTGCTCGGAACACCACGATCAAACACTGCTCAACCCCACTTGCAGCCCAGGCTCAGCAAACCCAAACCCATCCATTCCAAACATGCCAGCCTGCCTTTTCCTAGCTTTCCATGGAATCTTGAATTGGGTTACATAAAAGACACTGGATGGCCTGGAATTGAACCATCCTAAATACAGATTAAAGCAATAACACCCTTTATCAAGGAAAAGAAACTTGCTAAAAAAAAGCTTGGAATTGGGCTGGAAGGAGAATTCTTTTAGACACAACTCAAATATGTCAATACACCACCTTCCACACTGCTCAATTCCACCTTCTGAGGGCAAGGTTTCAGTATGAGAGACACGAGAAAAATGCTTTGAGATCATGGAATATCCTGAGCTGGAAGGGACCCACAAGGATCATTGATTCCAACTCCTGCACAGGACAGCCCCAAAAGTCCCACCATGTGCTTGAGGGCATTGTCAGCTTGTTTTCCCAATCCAGAATTTGCTAAGTTTGAAATGTTGTCTATTGCTGACTAAAGCCAAAGCCTTTGGGAAGAGGAGGAAAGAAGGAAATTCCAAGTCTTCATGGCACTACTCTGAACACTCACTGTGGCAACAAGTGAGTTTTGTATCATTATTATAGTTAAATTATATGTAATGACAAGTTAACAATTAAGTTTTGGACGAAATTAAGTTTGGATGAAATTTAAGGAGTTTTGCCCAGCCTTGACTGTCTCACTCCGACACAGCAAAAGCCAGTTTTTGAATAACTGGGCTAAAACTTAATGGGAAAATTGTGAGTTTGGTATTTTTTTTCCACTTAGAACAGCTTTGACTGTTGCCCCTCCATGGAAACCCCAGAACATTCCATTCACTTCAATACATCCTTCTCCGGATGAACGAGAAATGCTAAGCCCATAAACCACCATCTCAAAGAAGAAAGACAAAGCAGAGATACCCGGTGTTTCCCTGAGAGACTGGGCATGGCAGGAACCTTACAAATGGAGTTAAAAACAGGGAGCTGAGTCACTTGTATTAGTCATGTCTTCAGGACCAGGAGCACTGGGGGGAAATGGCCGTAAGCTCATGTGTTGCTAGGAGCTGGCGACACAGCCAGGCTGTGGAGCAGTGGAGAAGGAGCAGGGATGCAATCCCAGCCCCAGGAACAAGGAAACATGCTGCCACCGTGCAGAGGTGGCTGTAGCTCCCCTTTCCTCTGCTCACATGTGCCGTTCCTGAGCACAAAGGGAAGGGATGAGGAGGTTGCTCTGTACCTGCTGCATCCTGATCCACAGTCGAAACCAGGTCCCTGTGCAAGGTGGGACAAGGCAGAAAGGAGCCAAGAGAAACAAAACAGGGGACGAGTTCAAGGCCTCCTTTTTCTCTTCAGAAGCAGCAGCAGCTCATCCCGTTTTTCATAAATTGGGTACGCAAAGCTTCCGGCCAGCAACACTTGCTTAAGAAACAAAGTGAGGGATTGTTGGATCCAGATGCCACACATATTCCTGGGAACAAAAGGGTTTGTTCTCCCGGCTCCAGCAGCGCAGATAAAGGCAGATGAGGTGTTTACACTGCCACAAGGTCTGTTTGCATGTGGCGGTGGCAGCGAGGCCGGCGCGGGTTGTGCTGGGGCCGCCTGTTTGCATGCTCTGACCGCCGATGTTGAGTCACTGCCGGCACCGGGAGCTCCAGCCGCTGTTGGGGTGGCTGCGGGGATGGGCACGGACAGGATGCCGCTGGGAAAATGCAGCTCAGCGCAGGGATGAGCAGCAACCAAGGTGAATGCCTATGTTTTGCTGTACTGTGCCATGTGCCGAGCCGGCAGCACACCTCTGCCCACTGTCCCTGCCAGCCTGCACTGTGCCAGGATGGAGCCCAGACCTGCTTGGCACGTGGGCAGGAAATAAGCACTTCCCCAGAGCGAGGACTGCGGTTGTGGCATCCCTAGAAAGCACAATTTAGCCCCAGTTGCTGCTTGCACAGAACTGCCTGTGAACAGGACCACCTTGAGACGCTCCAGCCTCCCCATCACCTCCCTCCCGCTCAGCCTCACGTGCCCGCAACACGCACCAGGCAAACCCCAGTCCAGTGGCTTTTTGCACTGGAACTGCACAGCTGAGGCTGGGTTGCACAAAGCAGTGTCTCTGCCCCGAAATGGGAGCCTGGCAGCCACCCAAACAGCAAAGCACGAAGCTCAGGAGTGAGGCTGCTCTCCCCAGCGCTCCCCTGAAGCCCACGGCATGGAGGCTCAACTTAGAAAACTCCCCCAGTTTCTCCCAGTGCAGCCTGGTGGCCCGCGGGGGAGCATCCCCGCGCGCCACGGGTGCTGCCAGCGAGTGGGTGATCCGCCGTCACGCCAAGAAGGAAGGGGCAGAGCGTGAGTGCCGGGCCCCCGCGGAGCGGCCCCGCGGTGCCGCACCCTGCTCCCGCCCAGCGCCGCCCGGCTGAGCGTGACTCATCTCCCTGCTCCGCCACGGCTCATCCAGAGCCCTGCCACAGCCACGGCGAGCCCACTGCACTGCAAGGAGAGCGGGACGCGCGGCTCCTCGCAGTGGGGACTGGGAGATGCGCTGGGGCAACTGGCCACCCCTCAGCGCCCATGGGCGCTGGGGCCAAGTTTTCTTTGGGCTCCCACCCCTTTGAAGCCCACGCTACATATCCACACCAAGAGCCTGGATGTTTGTTTGGGCTCACGTGACTCAGGTGGGGGTTTAGGGAGAAACTATGTCCTTAAGGTGTTAATAAATAAAAACCCCAACAAACTGGAAGTTCTGAGCTCTAGCTGAGCACTGCAGCATGGAAACGCCAAGCTCTGCCTGACCAGGATGGCGGCACTGGAATGAATGGCAGGAGGACACAGGTGTGGAAAGCAGCAACCAGAGAAAGTGGCTGGAGATGGCTTTTGTGCAAGAGGGAGGAGAGACCTCTGCTACCAGAACCTTGTTCCTACAGGGGTGCTTTGGAGCCACTCACAGCCTCGACACAAAAATTCAGCAGCTTCAGGAGAGCTCATGTTTGCTTCTACCCTGGCTCCGCCACCTCTCTACAGGGACACGGTGCCAACGCCTGCAATGGTGCAACCCCATAATTAAAGAAGGTACAGTACAGGCAGGGCAGCACCCACCCTGCACCCCATGTGCTGGGGAACTTTGTCCCTGCTGCTGTTGCAATTCCTAGCTCTACTAACCATGGAAAGCAGAAATAGGGCATTGGCTGCAGCTTGGAGGACACCCCAAGCCAAGGGCACCTTCATCTTCACTGGGAAAAAGTAATTGGTTTATGATAGAGAACATGAAATGTTGACTCAGCCTCACCAGGAACTGAGGTGTCCCAACCCCAGCTGGGTTTTGTGGTATCTCTGTGGGCTGAGTTCAATGCACTTTATTAACCAATTTCCACGCCCTTTGGCTTTCCCCAACACCCACAGCCCTGGATGACACCACGGTTCATGGACACGCTGTAACATCCTTCACATACAGGAACAAGGAAAAATGTCTGTATTTTATTATACTTCTATCAAGGACATGGAGTGACAGGGCAAAGCAGAATGTCTTTAAAGTGAGAGGGCAGATTTAGACAAGGTATTAGGAAGAGACTCTTCCCTATAAGGGTGGTGAGGCTCCGGCATAGCTTGCTCAGAGAAGCTGTGGCTGCCTTATTCCTGGAAAGATAGGGCTTCTCCTGGGTGGCCGAGAGCCTGGCTGTCATACAGATCTCTCTGCAGTCAGGGCTGCAGCTGCCACTGCACCAGGTGGGGCTGGGGGGCTATGCCAGCACCCACAGTTGTTCAGCTTCACACTGGGGATATTCAACCCTGGGCAGAGAGGGGAAGGGAGCAGAGGCAGGTGGGCACCTGGCCCCGACACCATGCTGTCTGATGGCAGCTGTCGACAGAGACAGGTTTTACATGGCACCAGCCTCAGCTGTTTGGGAACGTGCTGAGCTGGTCACAAAGGAACAGGCTCAGCAAACAGCCTCGCAAAGAGCAGGATGGTGAAACAGGTAATGCAGCCAGTGGTGGGACAGTGGAGGGTGATTCCCAGCTCATCCTGAAACCACTGGGCTGACACTTCCTGGGGAATCCTCTATGCCAGCCCTAATTTTGGCCAGGGGCAGAGGGAGAACTCTGGTGAGTTCCTTCCTGGTTGCCAGCAGCACAAAAGGAAACTGCACCTCCCAAAGGGCACAAATTCAGCAGAACATGGAGCTGGCAGCTGCCCCACATGTCCCACCCTGGCTGTGCCACCCTCTCTGTCTGCATCCCTGAACACCACGCTGAGAAGAACTCTGCATCCTTTGGGCTCCAGAGTTTGAGTGTTGATGGGATTCAGACAAGTGAAGTGACACGTGCAAGGCTGAAAAACACTTGTGGCAGCATGTGGGACCAGGGCAGGCTGGGAGGAGCATCAGAGATGGATCACTTCCCACACCAAATGCAGCCCTGATTCTCTTTGCAATCACTTCTCTTTAATCCTCAGCTCCAAGGATAAGGTCCTTAATTTACCAGAGTGAATCGTATCATCATAAATATATATAAGGCAACAGGATTTCCTCTTATTCCCCTCATCCCCGGGAAAGGTGAGGGGATGAGCCGTGGCTGGAAGACAATGGCAAACACAGCAATGGGAGTGAGGTCACAAACTAAAAGTGCTGGAGCATGTTTCTCTGCCACAATTTTTCTTGGAAAAAGAGGGCCTGGATGTTTGCACGGGCGAGAATTCCTCTCCACTGGGAACAGCCAATGAAAACCTTTGCCTCAAAGAAACATTTTGCCACAGAGCCCTCCAGCCCTGCAGCGTGCCAGGAGAGCCGGCATGCCCAGCTGTCCCGAGCTGCTGGCTGCAGATGTCAAGGGACAACCAATGTGGCTGCAGGGCTGGAGATTCAGGGTGGTGTGTTTAAGAGGGTCCTAGTGGGCCACGAGAGTCTGGACCAGCACGGCTCTGTGTTGCCGACTCCCCCAAAGCATCCCCAGCTGCACAAGCTGCTCTTTGTTTGCTCCAAAAGGGCAAAGCCTCCTCCCAGCCAAAGCATTCCCTCCCTGGCAGGGATTCCATGAGGCAGATGGGGGAGCAGCCCAGGAGCCTGAAGTTTCACCCCACGCAAAATGTTCCAGCACAAGCCCATTGCTGCTGAAGATCAACTGCCTGGCCCCCCCAGCAGCACTGAGCCTTAATTCTCTTTCCTCCTTTTTTTCCAACTAAACAGGTTTTGTTTTACCTGCTCCTGCCTGGAGGGTCATCGCTGAACAAAGCATGGGGCAAAACCCGCCTGGGCTGGGGAAGGGTTGTGGGGTTCACCTCCTGGCACCCCACTGCTGCCTCCCTTGCTCTGCCCTTGGACGAGCTTCCTCCCTCCACAACAACGTTTTGGAAATAGGAGCTTTGTCCTCATTAGGGCCAGGGATGAGATCTGGGCCCCGGGAGGAAGAGGCGCTGCCAAGGCATTGGCTTAATCAGGTTAGGGGCTGCAATTCAGGAAGGCATCGCTCATCAGCTGCGGTACTAACAAGGGCTGGTTCCTGCCTTGGAGAAGGGAGCTGGCCACCACATGGCCACTCCTCACCCATGGAGTGTGCACTGAATTCCTCAGGGACTGAGGCACTCCTGGGACTTAAGGCACTCAAGGGCTGTATTCTACACCCCTGTGCCTCCAGAGTGGGGCTTGCACTGACAAATGTCTCCCACTTGTGGGATGGGATGAATTCTCATGGAGCAGGGCTGTGGCTCCTGTTCACCCTGTGAGTCAGAAGCCAGCTTAAGGAGAGGGGGCAATGGGCAGGACCAAGCACAGAGCATCTCTCCAACCTCTGGTGCCATGCTGCAATCCAGGTGTCCTCCAAGGAGGGGGACCAAAGCCTGAGGACACCAGGGACAGAGGCATTTCAGACTAGTCCTATCTCTACCCATGGCCTGGGAGGGGATCATGCCGGTGTTGCCAGCACCCCTGAGTCACCAGCCACCCTCACTGCACCCTCTGCTTTGCCTGAAGCGTGGCTACAGCATAGCCAGAGGCCATCCCGGCAGAATTGCCCAGAGGGGTCCCTTGTCCCAGGGCACAACCAGTATCAGGCTGCACAGGGCTGAGGGTGCCTGTGCAAAAAGCCAGGTGGGCACTTTGGGAAACCCCTCCTGGATCACCACTGGAAGCAGCAAAACAGGCAGTGGGAAGATCCCACTGGGAACTTCCCCAAAGGGAACAGCAGTTGGCCAGGGACAGAGGAGTGGCAGGAGAGAGAGGGCAGGCAGCTCAGCTCTGCTCAGACCCTCCTCCACCCACACAGCCCTTGCACTTTTGTGTCGGTACTGGTTAGACTGGTCTCCTGTTTGCACACCCTGTCCCCCTCCAGTCAGCACCTCTTTCCCCACCCCAGACAGAGCATCCAGCACCCGGGACTGCGTCACATCCAGACACGTCATGCCCTGGCATCCCGGCCCCCCACCCTCCCTCTGTGCTGGCGAGACAACCCCTGCATTGGGCAGTGGCGATGCTGTGGGTGCTGATAACGCAGCCCTGGGCGCCTGCCCTGCGGGAGATACCCGGCGCTTCCCCAGGGCTGATGGGCACAGCGAGGGGTGCAGAGGGCTGCCAGTTACTTATTAGCCAAAGTGTCACTGTGTCAAGGACAGTGAAGTAGCCCCAGACCAGGTGTTGACCCAAGGGCTCAGGGTGGCGGGGAGAGCCAGCAGAGCAGGCACATCCCTGCCCAGCTGGATGGCAGGGAGCAGAACAACGTCTGAACAAGTCCTTCCTGATTCCGCCAAGAGTTCTGACCCCTCGGCAGGGTTGGGCTCGTGGCTGCCCCATTCCCTCATGCCTCAAAGATTCAGGACACCCCAGCCAAACTGAGCCCAAGGAGCAGCATCGCAGCTCAGCCGCAGATTATGCTCCTCTCTCAGCAGCCCTGCCATATCGATCAGGTCCCCAGGGACACGAGATGAGCTGCAGCCTCCTTGCAAGGGTTTTGGGAGTTGGAGAGCAGCCCTCATACCACGCCCTAGGAAGAGGGGACACGCTAGAGGCAGGAATGAACAGCACCGGCTTCCCCCGCATCTCCGATCTTCCATCTCACCGACCGTGACTCAGAGATGACTAAACACAGAAACAGCCCTGTTCCCCAGAGCCCCGCGCACCAACTGCTCTCCAAAACCCACCGAAACCCATCTCCCAACCACACACTGCTCTTTGGGAACCCCCGCGAGTCACAGCACTTTTTCAGGGGATTTGTTCAGCGCCCAGGAACAAGCACAGAGGCTCCCGGAGCGCAGCCCATCGCAGGGAAAAATTCCACATCCGTTTCCTACACGGCCAGCTCCACAGCGCAGCCAGCTCCCAGCTCCCCTCCAGCCACGGCTGCGGGCCGGGCATTTTTTCCAGCCCTCGAAAGATCGCGGCCGAGATAGTTCTGGGTTTGCATAACGCAGAAAAAGCCTTTAGACAGCTCAGCTCCTCCTCTCACCAGCATCCGGATCCTTGGGATCTGGCGAGCACCAAACCGCCTTATCCGAGGACAGAGCTGCAGCAGCGCACGGGAAATAGAAAGCTAAATATAACCCCACAGCTTTCGGAGACAGCTGTAACAGACAGCACACTCCCTCCCTCCCAGGTAGCATATTTATGGCATCTACCAAGGAAGTTAATTTTAGCCTCATTTGGTACAGGCTCAAAACGAGGCTTCCAGAATAAGAGGCAAAAGATCAAATGGAGGAAGAGGGGGTTGTCCCGCCACTGCCCAGCCCGGATCCGGCTGCGAGCCAAAGTCGATGACAGAAAGGGATCCGCTCGCTCCTCCCGTGGAGCGGGATTCGGGGAACTGAGTGCTATAGGGACACGTCCCGACGCTGCACGGGCTGGCAGAGACCGGGGGAAGCCCAGTGCCAGCCCTTGCTTGACCAGCAGTGACATTGGCCAGGGAGCCCCGTGTCCTCAGGGGACCTGTGCGGGTAACCGGTGACAGCCCTGAGGAGGGCAGAGGTACCCAGCGGCAGCAGGGAGGGGCCCATGAGGGGGGCATTTCTGATGGCAGGGAAGGAAAGAAATGAACCCGATGGGAAGAGGCTGGACGGATTTGTGCCTCAATGCGGACTGGGAGCACATCACCCAGTGACAGCTGGTGGGAGGCGGACATGGGTGCTGCCCGCACACTGCTTCCCCCAAAGCCAGGGACCCCACAGAGTAGGAGCAGCTCGGCACAGGGAGGGTTAAAGCAAACAAAACCTGGAGCTAGTTCTTTAATCGGTGCCAAAGACAGCAAAGGAAAATAGGACGAGCAAGCGAAATCTGTAGGCAGGACAGAGCCAGCTGGCTGGCACCGCTTCCCAGGCTGTGCCGGAGCGTGTTTAGGAATAGCTCCAGCATGACGAAGGCAGAGGGGCCGCCAGCCTGGCGCTTGTGCCCCGCATAACACGGACCCTCCGGGGGCCCAGGGCATGTCTGCTCAGCCCCAGCCTCAAGCGTCCCGAGCTCTGCTCCCAAATCCCCTCTCCAAGGGCATCCCGGCCGAAGATGGCGCTTGGAGGGAGAGTCGGAATGACGAGAGAGCTTCTTTCGTCTCTCGGTTCCTACCACAGACACTCCTACCCTGGCCCGGCCATGGATTTTTCCTCTCTCTGCCTCCTCCAGGTCGTTCCTTGTTCCCTCCCGGCTCCCTGCCAAGCATGACGACAGCACCCGTCCCGCTGCGGTCCCCCCCATCCCCAGGGCACTCACCGGGCTTTCAGCTCCTTGTGCTCCTCCCGGACTTTACTGAGCTCTAGCTGCAGCCGGGCTCTCTCCTTGGCCACTGAATCCAAGGTCTTGCGGGCATCCGCCAGCTCCGACTCGTAGGCAGCCTTGATGCCCGAGACCTCACGGCTCACCACCTCCTCGGACTCCGTGATGCGGAGCCGCAGGCCGGCGTTCTCCAGCTCCAGCGAGCGCACCTTGTCGATGTAGACGGCCAAGCGGTCATTGAGCTCCTGCAGGTCCTCCTTCTCCTGCAGGCGAGTGATGCGCGTCGGGGACAAGGGGGTCCCCGAAGCCCCGCTGCGGGTGCTCCTTTTCTGCGAAGGCGTCGCCATGGGGTCTGGCGTTGAGGTGAAGGACACGGCACAGGTCACGGCGCGATGTCCCACGCCACCCGCCCAGCTGTCGCAGCAGCTCCGGGTGTCTGAGTGACTTGCTTATATCCCAGCTGGGCTGTTCACTGGGAGGAGGAGCTGCGAGGCGGCGGTGGGTGGAGTTATTCAAAACCTGGGTGGAGACAACTCGCATCAGTCCCAGCCCTTCCTTAGGAAAGGCTGGGAAAACATCCCTGGGTAAAGGGGCCTTGGGAGGGCGTCTCTGGGGGCACAATCCGGGGTAACCCCCTTCCACACCCTTTTCTACGGCGATTCCCCCGACAGAGGCTGGACTGATGACTGGAGGGACTTGGCCAAGGTAAAGTGCACTCTGAGAGGGGCTGCAGTAAGGGGGTGCAGCCAGGCACCCCCAGGACCCTTGGGCTGAGCACCTCCAGGACATTGCTGTCAGCAGCTGACCCCAGGGTGTGGGGGGTCCCGGGGCACCCTGAATGCAGGAGCCACAGGCTGCGCGGGGCCCTGGGGTACCTGAAACTCCGGGGTCCAAGGACCCAAATACAGTCCCAGGTCACCCAAAACACCCTGCTCTGGGTTCCCCTGAATCGTGAGGCATCACACATACAGAGCTCTGGGGCATCAGAGAACGCCCCCACCCACCTACCCACCCCGCTACACTGGTTTTGCCCAGTTGTCTCAGCACTGGTTGTCCCCATTTCCCAGCTCTCCTCAGTGCCAACTGTGCCAGTTTGTAACTCCCTAAATTCGGAGCACCAGTTGAGCCCCCACCCCAGTTCCCTGCACTGTTTCCTGTTCTCCTGCCTCCCACTTCCAGCCCCTCCCAGTCCCACTCAACCACCCTTCCAGTACCGCCAGCTCCCAGCAGGTGTGATTCCCAGTCCTCCCAGTCCAGCGGGTGTGGGGTGTTCTGTCTCCCTCGAAACGCTGCAAAGACTCGGGCAGCTCGCGATTTCCAGATCTACCAAATGCTTCCAAGGCACTCCCAGTGCTACCACAGAGAGGCTGTCCTCTCCTTCGACTTCATCCCCCTCCCCGCGTTGTGCTGCGGAGCCAAACCCTCCCGTGTGTGAGAAACGGGAATAAAATGACAATAGGAATGGAAAAGCAACACTCTTACACCCTAGAAATGAGGGGTGGGCGGGGGTCCTGGGGGCTCCAGCTTCCTCCTTGTGAGCTCCTGCTTGGAAAGTTGGAGCTCTGCGGCAAGGAAAGCTGGAAAGGCACCTGCACCTCGCAGCTGGGGACACTGGTGAGAGCCGGAGCACCCTAAAGCACAACCTGCCCCAACGATTCCCTGAGAACAGAGGGGTCCAAGGTCAAGGGCACAGCCAACCCGAGCCGCCTCCCGAGCCACGGCCGCCCGGCTCCTCCTGTCTGCGCTGCAATCCAAGCTCAGTTTGCTTCTCAGCTCAGGGAGCGCAGCAGAGCCCCAGGCAGGCTGAGAATGACTCACACAGCAACGGAGTAACACACGCAAACAGGCAGAGCACACACAGGACACGCGTGTGTGCGCCCCCCCCCGTCAGTGATTAACCCGCTGGCAGCCGCTCAGTCCCGGCTGCCGGTGCACGGTAGCGGGGGAGAGAAGGGACCCCGGCAACAATCCAAGGTCAAACTTTCAAAAAGCGACGGTTCCGTGCTGGGAATCTGCCCCAGCGCCACGTCAGAGACGCGAGGGGAAAGGGGGGAAAAGGGGGGATGAGGGAGTGTCAGCTGGGCACAGCCTTCCTGCCACTGCCGCGGGGAGGGGCCGGGGTTTCCCGTCCTCCCCCGGCGCCACAGCCCCTGCCCCACCTTGGCTCGCAGGGGACCCCTCTGCACGGAGAAGCCCCCATGAGTGCTGCAGGCAGGGGTTATTGTGCCACCACCGACCCAGCAGCGGTCTCCCTGCATCTCCGGGGGGGTCTGTGCGCATCACCCCACTCCTTTTCTCGGTCCGACACAGATTCCTCCTTTCCTGCCGCCTTGCCTGTCCCGGGCTGTCTTTCCTTCTCCACACCTTTCCTTTGCCCTCCCATGCGCGCAGCCCCTTCCCTGGTGGGGGGACACCACAGCCCTGGGAACCCCCATGCGTATCACACACCAAGGCGGGCAAGAGCACGCAGGGCGCTGCAGGGCGCTGTGGCCCGGCCATGAGGGGGAAACAGCCAGGGACGGTGGCCCCACGGCGAGCNTGTTTTGGTTTAAAACGTAACCCAGGGTGGCGGGGAAAGCGCAGGGGCCTTTGGCCTGAGGGTGCTGCTTCGGCAGGAGGTGCCTGCCAAGGTCCAAAGCATCCACGGGGACGCAGACTAGAGCATTCTCCGGGACACGAATAGCGCGGCTAAAGCTTCCTTGCCTTAACGTGGGAAACAGCATCCAGGGTAAAGGCAGGGAGGGACCAGCTTGGGCAAGAGTTGGAAATCACAGTTAAGGGTCACTGGCACAGCCTGGCCCTGATCTGGCACTCCTGGGGCCCCTTGCTCCTCATGCTCCCCACAAAGCTCCTGCTGTGGATGGGACCCCGGCTCAGTATCCTACGTTTCACTGCCCGGGGATCAAACCCGAGGACTCCCAAGGGCTGAGCGAGCAGGACAAGATGGGGGACCTGGGGGAGCCTGCTTTGGAGCCCGCAAGGGTTGTTGGCAGCCTGGAGGGAAGACCCCCCAGGGAGGGTCAGACTTCAGCTCCTTTGCAGTAGTTGCTCCACACACAGCTCCCCTGCGACGGGGTGGAGAGTGCTGCCCCACACTGTGCCTCTGCAAACCCCCTTCTCCTGGACACAGACAGCCCCCTGCTGCTCTGCTTCTCCACCAGCCCCCAGGGGCAGGAGCATCCAAACCCAACGTGGGGACGGGAAGCCCACCACTAGCACAGCCCTGAGCTGGTCACTGGGTCTGGCAAAGAGGCACTCGGTACTTGTCCAAGGCTGGAGGGCTTAAGACAAACCAGATGAGCAGGAGGACTGGCTGCGCTCCACAGCTCTGGCACAGGTACGGGTCTGTGCTTCAACCCACTGACATGGATTTCTCCAGGTTCTGTGGGCACCAAGGGAACCCGGGGTGCAGAATGCTGCAGCAGAGTAAGGGACAGGTGAGGGGCAAGGGACAGACAGGAGGCTGGGGCTTGAGGAGAGGCTCTCAGCAGAGGCTGTATCTTACTCTCGTGACTCAGAAGGCAGAAAGCAGCCACATCCCTGGAATTTCAACGTACTTCCAGCTCTTTAGCTTCCAAAACCAGCCCAGTTTTGGGGCCTGTAAACATCGTGGTACAAATTACGTGGGCAGTGTTGAAGCTGGATTTGGGAACGACAAGAGCTGCAATTCTAGGGACCCCCACTCCCTGGCTGCTCCACATGGAGGGGCGCAGGAACGGGATGAGCCATGGGCTCAGGCAGTGTCCCTGGGGGAACCCTTGCGGACTGCTTTTCTGACGGCTTTTCAGGCCTTTTAGGCTCTTCTCAAGGACCCTGGGGTTCACTTCCTAGACTGCACAGCTTTTGGCACCTGCTTTTGCAGGTGCAGAGCAACCCAGGACTGAGCTACCCCAGTCCCCCAGACACCTTCCAAGTTCTCTCCCCAGCCAATGTACTCCCCTCAATCCTGCTCCCAGCAAGGGGCCACTTCTCCTTTCCAGGGCAGACACACCCCATCTCCGAGCGGGGCTCTTCCCCTTTAAATCCATTCTTCTGGCCAAGAAGACATAGCATCCTTAGCCCTACACCTCCACCCACCTTACTACCAGCAGAAGAATATCCCAGCCACAAATTTTTTTCCCATCTGATCCCAGAGAGCTGAAAATTGCTGGGTTGGATGCATGCAGCAGTCCCTATCCCTTATAGCCCTGACTGAGTGACACGCCCAAGTGTGAAGAGGCAGATGGTGGTACAGGCAGGAATGGGACATGGAGAAGGGTGAATGGCTTTAAACGGAAAAAGAGAAGGTTTAGCTGAGATATCGGGAAGAAATTGTTCCTTGTGAGTGTGGTGAGACATCAGCACAGGTTACCCAGAGGAGCTGTGGCTGCCCCATCCCTGGAAGTGTCCAAGGCCACATTAGACGGGGCTTGGAACAACCTGGGATAGTGGAAGGTGTCCCTGCCCATGGCAGGAGGTGGAATGAGATGAGCTTTAAGGTCCCTTTCAATCCAAATGAGCCTGTGATTTCATGATCTCCCCATCCAGCATCCTGACCCATCACATCACACCATGCATCATGCTGACCTCAAGACCCAGCCACAATGGGCTTCCAGTTCCCCCATCCAACAATCTGTGTACATAAGGATGTTGGGGTGTGTGCATAGACGAGTTTTAATTAGCTAATAATCTTTAATCGGGTTTAATTGCCTTGTTATAAAAGGTAATTACAGCAATACATCAATTAGAGCTGTAAAATTAATAGATTTACCAGTTATATTTATTGAGGAGCTGCAACTGGCAGGGTGCAGCAGCCAGGGCAGCGCTGGTGGTTCTGCGCCGATATCCAACAGTGGGAAGCTGAGCAGCTGCCAAGCCTCTCTGGCATGGATCCTGCCCCTCCACCCAGGGCAGTCTGAGAACCACCAGCACCACCAAACTGCCCCATGACCAGCAGCCAAGCAGAGCAGATGGACAGACAGACAGGCCAAATGGGAAGATGAGGCTCTGCAGGGACAGGCTCAGGCTCACAGGGTCCCTGGTGTGTCCCTTGGGGACAGTGGAACCAGTCACCTCTGCTCTGCTGGAGATCCTGAGATGGGGACAGCTCTGTCTGCATGTGCTGAGGCAGATGTGTGCCCACAGCAACGACTATGGAGACGCTCATGTGCCCCCACACTCCCATGCTTCACTTTCAGGAGAAAAACCATCCCCATAATCCAGTGTCTGAATCTCTCTTTAGAAGATAGCAGGGACCCATGGGTTCAGGGACCCATGGGTGCAGTAGCAGAGACAGAAGCCCACCCTCAGTGCCAGGCAGAGGGGAGTGTACTCTGGGGTGTGCAGCCTGCTCCAAACTCTCCCAGATCCTCCCAAATCGTGAGCACGAGTGCTGCGGTTAGACTGCCAAGAGGCAAGAGGTGACCCAATGGAAACTGCATCTCATGGATTCCCATGAGCCCTCCCACGGGGAGGGCTTTAAAGGAAAAGCTGTTCTGGTGCTGTGTTGCTTTGTGGCTCCGTTATTCAGTTCATGGGTTAAGTACATGGGGGACCAGGGATGAGATGCTGAGCCCTCCTACCCCTTTTCCAGCTTTGCTGATCCTTCTACTGAGCAGGATCAGCCTATTTTCCATAAAGTCAGCAGACCACACAAACATCTGCTCGAAATATCCCATTTCACTGAAAGGAGTGTTTCTGAATATAAGATCCCAAACAAGCCAGTTTCCTGCTCCCCACAGCCCCATGCGCTGTGGGGTTGGGGTCACACTCACATTCTCATGACCGGTTTTCCCAAAGCAGTGAGCTTGGCGCCTGCAGGAAAAGCCAAAAGACAATGGGCTGGCACCAGACCAGGCTAGCGTGGGGCAGAGGGATGGGGGCTCACATACACAGACACCAGCCCGGGATGTGCCCCATTAAATGCCACCTTGGAACAGCCCCCAAACCCGCAGTGACTGGCAGGACTCTGGCTCACCCCATCAATCCTGAGAGGGGACTCAAAGGAGTTAAAAAATCCCTTTCCGTTTTGCCCAGACACCTGGGGCAAATTAGGGGAACCTCAGCACAGCTGGAAACTAGTCTTTGCTTCCCACACTGCAGCAGCAGAGTCATCTCAGCCATGGAGACAGCCGGGTATCTGCAGCAGTGGGTGCTTTCCGAGGCAGAGCAGGGACCGGGGGCTTCACAAATAAACCAGCAGAGTTGTCTGCGGTGATTGCTGCCCGCTCTCACAGTTCGTGCTAGAAAAGGTCTAAAGCAGGGATGTCCCTTAGGAAATTGCCAGTCAGGGTTGGGACATCCCTTGGGATACTCCCAGGTAGGGATGAGCTGGTCAACATGGGGGCTGGGAACCCCTCTGGAGCTCCCCAGCCAGTCCCGTGGCATTGCCTCTCCAGCCTGTGGCACGACCAGGGATGCCAGGACAGGGATGTTGTTTGCAGGGCAGTGGAGGTTTTCCTCCTGCAGTCTGTGCCAGCTCACCCTGGCAGGCAGAACACCGGAGCCCGCGAGCCCCAGCAGGTCTGGCAGCCAGCACCACGGCCAGGATGCAGATCTGCCTGCCCTCATCCCAGGCCAGAGAAATCCCCGGCTGTCAGTGGGGCGGCAGCTCACCAGTTTCTTTGCAGGGCACTGGAGGTGCCAAGGGGATGTTTGTGCAGAATGGAGCTGGAGAGGATCCAGGCCACTGGCAGTGCTCAGCCCTCCCCAGTGCCACACTGAAGGTGAATAAAAGCCATCCTGGCTCCAGGGCTCACCACAGCCCTGCTGAACTTGCCCAGCATCTTCCAGGATGCTGGCCTAGCCCCAAATCTGGCCTGAGGGCCCAAGTACCTGGGTTGGCAGGGCTCCCGGCACTGTCACTCTATCCCGGGGAAGCCCTGGGACGGGCATCTTCTGATGTGAGAAACCACAGCCCAGGGCTGCTGCTGCTCCTGTGGCAAAACATCCATGTGCTAAAGGGTCTCCACTGCTTGGGGCTTTAAGGATCCCACCAGAAAAATATTCTCCAGGAACAGCTTCAGGATTAACTATTCCCATCTCTAGAGTGACATCTTCTGCTTCTACACTTTGCCCATGTGCACAATGTCCAGCTCTGCCCCTCTGCTCCAGCTGCAGGGATTAAAGCTCACCTTTGACCGGGGGCTGTAGTGGAGAGCAGCCCCTAGGCCTGGCCCTCTCATTCCTGCTGCCCTGAGGCAGGAGGACAAGGCACATGAGCTGGGACAAACACCTGGAGCTCCACACTGGCTGTGCAGATATTCACATCCCTTTTCACTGCCTTTAAAAGGCAGAAAGGGGGAGAGGCCTTGGCATGTCCCTCCTGGGATCGTTGGTGCAGAGGGAACAGAGCAGATACATTCCATGTTTCCAAACAGCATCCCATCTCCCCGGCAGTCTTCATGCTGTTCTGGTTCCTCAGGCGCTGCCACCTTCTCTGTCCTTGGCAGCTCCTCAGGGAAGGGGCCATGTCTCTAGATGTCCATGACCACCTGGGAGCAGAGCGGATGGACCATTCCACACTGGCAGAAGCAAATCAAGCCCCAGCAAATCCAGCTGTCAGCATCTTGATGTCTTACGCCAGAGATGTTTCATAAACTCACTGCTCCTCCAAACCCAGCATCTTATCCCTGTTTGTCCTTTGGCCACCCTGCATCCAACAGCAGTGAACCACCCAGTGTCAGCACATCCTGCTAGAAACATCCCAGACATTTTCTCATATAAAATATGGTATTAGCTTATTTCAGCTCAGAATGACAGGGACATGGAAGTCTCCATTCTTCCATTCTTTCCTTCCAAGTCTGCCACCTTTGCTACTGCAGAGGCAACTCCGAGCAATATTAACAAGCTCAGAGAGCAGGATTCCATGGGAAAAACCATAGAACTATGGAATATCCTGAGTTGGAAGGGGCCCACAAGGATCATGAGTCCAACTCCTGGCCCTGTACAGGACACCCCAACAATCCCACCCCGTGCCTGGGAGTGTTGTCCTAATGCCCCTGGAGCTCCGGCAGCCTCGGGGCCATTCCCATTCCCTGGGGAGCCTGGGCAGTGCCCAGCACCCTCTGGGGAAAGAACCTTTTCCTGATATCCAGCCTAACCCTTCCCTGGCACAGCTCCAGCCATTCCCTCAGGGAATTCTCTCCCTGTCCCAAGGCTCATGCTCCCTATGCACTCAGCATGTTGAGCATCCCTCGGCTCCTCTGCAGTGGAAGAGCTGCTCAGAGCAGCCAGGTCTCAGCCTCTGGGGAGGGAACCTGCACTGCCAGGCACTGATGGACACCAGCCCAGGGCATGGCCCGTGGGGGCTGCTGAGCACCTTTCCCCCTCTCCACACTCTGTATTTCCTGGAGATGCAGCATTGCTGCCTGTATTCCATCAGCAGGCAAAGCTGCACGGGGCAAACCCTGCCAGCCCTTACAGGTGTCCACAGCCACTTCCATTCATCTCCCTCCACAGAGCTTTCTGCAACAGAAAGTTTTCCTGTTGTTCTTATACTTCTCCCTCCTGGGCCCCTCAGTGTTCCCACTGGGGTGAAGGGCAGCACGGTGGGGCTGGTTGGCTTTACCACATTTAGTGATACAAAAAGCCAAATGGAAAAAAAATTGCACTCAAAATAGCACAAAACCTAAGTGCTGGGGGAGTCCCTCAGATTAAAAGAGAAAATGAAAATGGGTTCAGTTGTAGAAATTAGAGCAGGACGTTACACTAAGCGTCAGAGCACGGTGCAGCAGGGGGGTGTGGGACTCACTATCACCCATGCACAGTTAGAGCAGCCCTCTAACTCTGAGGCTGCCCTCGTCCAAGCTGGGAGGTAGAAGTCTTTTCCCAAAGCAGGGCGAACAAATCTGCCCCGTGGGCAAAGCTCTGGATATTGGCTTTGGGGAAGGGCCTGGAGCCCCAAAATGTCCTCAGAGAGACCCCAGGTTGTGGTTTGCAGGGGAATCCGGGGCTGGCAGCATGGGGCAAAGTCAGAGCAGCCCCAGGGCCAAGGCTCACCTGTGCTGCTCATTGGAGCTGCTCCTGCAGCATCCCCAGGCCAGTGGGTAGAGGAGCAGTGGGAGTTTTCTTTATGGGGTTTGGGCGTAAAAGGCAGTAGAGGCTGGAGATGAGCAGATTAACATCAAAGGAAAAATGTGATGAAAAAGTGCTTCATCCTAGTTTGTCTCAGGCAGGAGAGGCCGAGTGGCCAAACAGGCCTCACCATGAATCACGCCGTGGTGACGAAGCCAGTGACGAGATGTTTGTTTGCCTGTTGCCAAGGGCCCCGTGGCTGCGGGTTGGGATCTGTGAGCCCTGTGGTTCAGCCACTCTTTCAAGAGGGTTTGGGATGGGGAAACCGGGGGATCCCTGCTGTAATCTGAGGGCAGAGCTGAGACCACAGGGTGGGGTTGGACTGGGCATGATGGAGCCTGTGGTACCAGGAAAGGGAGCTGTGCTGGCTGGAGACCCCAATTGCTGCAGGGAGCAGTAGGATGGAGGCTGTGGGGGCCAGGGGCAGCAGAAGCAGAGGGTGCTGTGACACACACCAGCCCCAAGAACCACTGTGCAAGAGGGGCTGGAGGACAGACCCCGCTGGGAATGACCCATGGACAATCAGAAAACACCCTTGGCTCCAATGACAGAGAGCACCAAACTGCCCTCATGTTCCATGCTGGAGGTGAGTTCCTCTTTCCACTGCCTCCACTTCTACGTTTTGCTCTTCTCTGTGCAAAGCCTGTCCCCACTCACTGGCTGCTCAGATCTGCCTGGTCTGCAGTGCTCAGCCCAAGTGCTGAAACATCCCCTTCACCCTCCAGTGAGGTAATGGGGTCTTCAAAGCTCATCTGTCAATGATGTGCAGGCCCATGCCTTGGCTTCTCCATTTGCAAGGCTGGGTTCAGCACATTCTTCCATTTTTCCATTCTTTTTTGACTGTCTTAACACCTAGGGATTTCTCTGCATAGAGGTGGTCTCTTCAAGCATATAGAATCTCAGAATCACAGACTGGATTGGGGCAGAAGGAACCTTAAAGCCCATCTCATTCCACCCCCCTGCCATAGGCAGGGTCAACTTCCACTATCCCAGGCTGCTCCAAGCCCTGTCCAGTCTGGCCTTGGACACTTCCAGGGATGGGGCAGCCACAGCTTCTCTGGGCACCCTGTGCCAGGGCCTCCCCACCCCCACAGGGCAGAATTCCTTCCTAATATCTAATCTAAACCTATTCTTGTAAAGTTTAAAGCCATTGCCATTTGCCCTCTTTCTATGATCTCTGCTCCCACTGCCTGTCCATTTCTTTCTTGCCCTTCCAGTTGACCAGCAGGTCTCCACTCAGCCATGCCAGTCTCTTGTCTTCCTTTCCTGATTTCTTACTCACGTGGATTTAGAGTTCTTGCACTCTATGGAAAGAGTCCTTAAAGACCTGCTAACTCTGTTCTGCCCCCTTGTCCCTAAGGGCAGTTTCTTAGGGGATCCCATTGACCAACTCCTTGAACAGCTTGCAGTTTGCTTTCTTAAAATTCAGGGTCCTAACTTGAATCTTTGCCTGTCCCACATCCCTCAGGGCTGTGAACTCCCCTGGTGAATGGTCACTGGAGCCCAGGCTGCCTCCAATCTTGATGTCGCTGATGAGCTCACTTGCGTACGTGATCAACAGGTCCAGTGACATATCCTCTCTGGCAGGATTCCATACATGGCCCCTTGCAAAGCCAAGCCCTGCTCTCCTATGAGGATGCTGGAAATTACCATAATGCAAATAAAGCCATGTATTATTAATGATTATACAGCATCATCCACACTGCAGGCTCTGCACAATCCCCTGCTCTGTCAAAGGATAAAAGGAGGAAGGTCGTGAGGCCCTGGCACAGGCTGCCCAGAGGAACTGTGGCTGCCCCATCCCTGGAGTTGTTCAAGGCCGGGTTGGACACAGCTTGGAGTAACCTGGGATAGGGGAAGGTGTCCCTCCCCATGACAGCATGGTGGAAGGAGATGGGCTTTAAAGTCTCTTCCAGCCCCAACCACTCTGCGATTCTGTAACCCCCAGGGTCTGACCAGTCGTGTAGTTTTGCTGTGACACACAGCTGGGCCCATCCTGGTTCCCCTCCCCTGGGCAGTGAGAGGCCAGCCCAGGTGCAGTTCCCATGGGACTCTGCATCAGCAAAGACACAGCACCAGACCCTCTCTTACCATGCGGACTCGCACCCCCAGACCCTGCCCCGCTGTCCGCACCCCCAGACGCGCGGCCAAGGGGAGCCTCCAGCCCCCGGGAGGTGATGCCAAGGTCACTCCTCCTGTGCTCTGCAGCTGGGCGGCCCGGCCGGCCGGGGGCCGAGGCTCAGCTGAGCACAGCCAGAGTCCCGGCAGGGCACAGGAGGGATCGGCAGCTCCATCTCGTGTTTGACGCCCGCAGTACAGAGCGGGGAGCCCGGCACAACGCTGGCCACGGCGGCTCCTCGCCCCGTGTCCCGGCGGGAGGGCTCGGGGGACTGCCCTAACCCACGGCCAGCCTCACCCACTGGCTCCTGAAGGAGGCTGGGACTCGGGACAGAGGTGTCACTCGGCTCTACGAACTCCCAGCCTGGAGATCCCGAGTGGCGTGGGGATCGTCCGGCTGCCATCCCAGAGCCCTCAAGCTCCCAGCAGCCCAGGGGTGCTCGCCCGCGAGGATGCCACCCCCTCGCTGCCCCGTGCCACCCCTCTCCACAGACCCCCTGCTCTGGCCGCAGAGCCCGTGGCACCGAAAGCACAAACATAGACTCATTTTTACAGGCACGAGGCCAAGGCTGAGACACTGCTTCTCATTAGGGAAGCAGAGCTGGGATTAAACGGTCCCGAGCTCCCATACCAGGCTGGCGTCTTCCCAAGGGGATGAGGAGAGACGGCATCCCTCGCCGGGGTCTACACTGACGGCAGCACTTGTGCCTGAGGCACTGAGCACCAGTGTCGCTGGGAGCATCCCCTTGACGCTGGCGTGGGGAGGATGGGACAACCACGTCCTGACCCTGCAGTGGAAGAGCAGGGGCAGCACAGCCTGTGCCTCCCTCAACCACCCCACGCTGACCCGGTTCTCCCTCCAGGCTTTTTGCCAACAGCAAAGAGAGGGGAAAAAGGCTCCCGGAGAGTGGATAGTCCTGGTGAGCCAGCCAGGAGACGAGACATGCTGCCAACAGCACTGCTGGGTGGAAGCGGGAATCAGAAACCAGCTGCAGCTCCCGCACGGAGCGAGCAAACATGGTGCCACCGAAGAGTGGGTGGGATGGGGATGGAGATGAGCACAGTGCCCTGAGCAGGAGACCATTGGAGCAGGACACACAGTACACTGGAGATGTGGGATGCAAGTGACAGCTCCTGCAAGTGACTCTCTGCACAGAACATGCTGGCCGCAGCCAGGCTCCTGGCTCCCTGCTTCTGGGATGGACCCACAGTTCTTCCTGCCTCCCGGTGCCCTTTCAGCCCAGCTTCACAGCCCCGGCATTCTCCCCCGAGCAGAAAACACCCCTCTTGCTCTTGCCGGCACATCACTGGCGCCAGGATCTCATTCCTCCCACGGCAGAGCGCCAAGCGATCCGGACGGGAGCAGTCGCAGGCTGAGCTGCAGGTGTTGGGCTGACGGCAGCACCTCCCACAGCTTGGGGAGCTGGCGGGGCAGCGCCAAGGCTGCTCCGGTTTCCAGAAACAAGATCTCCAGGGAGGCTGCTGGCCCAAGCACCAACTGGCAGACGTGGCAAGCAGGGCGGTGTGGACGGCCTGGCAGCGCGGTGCTGCTCTGCTGTGCCGCCACCCTGCCTGCCACAGGACTGTTGCCTTTTGAGCACCCCAAAGGACCGTGTGGGACAGGAATGAATATGGGGATTTTGGTGTTGCTTCAGCCAGCCTGGTCCCCAGCATCCGCTCGCTGGCACTGGCTCTGTGTCTGCTCCAAGGAAGGGAACAGGCCAGGCATGGCCCAAGGTGCCCACTGCATCTCCTGACAAGCGGGGTCAGGAACAAGGCCCCATGTATCCTGGAAGGGCAGAAGGGGGCTCAGACAGCTGGAGGGGGTCTTTGCTCAAACGCTGAATTCTTGTCATATGCGGGAAACTCCTCTCTGCACTCACTCACCCTCTCCAAGGCAAATCCAGGGTGGAATTCAAGGCAGGAACAGGGTAAAACCAGAGATCCGCATTGCTGCCCTGGGTGCTACCCTCTCTCCTAACCCACAGCCTCCTCCTTTGGCATGGCACAGAGTGACACTGTCCTGAGCCACCTCCCTGTCTCCGAGATGCTGAAGCTAAGGAGGGGGAGGCTTCAGCCACTGTGGGGTGCAGTGGGGGTCTCCTGGATTTGCAAAAGCAGGACCAAGGGCTGCCCTGTGCTCCATAAAGGGCTCTGAGCCCACAGCAGTGCTGAGTGGTGAGACACCACAGCTGAGGCTGTGGAAGCCTCAGGAATTGCCTCTCAATCCCCTTCCCCTTTCCCTCCTGGCTGTGTCCACGTGACAGACCCAGAGCCCCTGTGCACTTGGCGCTGCCCTGTGCCCCACGGGTGGCCAGGACTCAGGGAGCTCCCAAGAAGCAAAAGATGTTTCCACAGCCGAGGCAATCCTGGCATTTTGGGAAGCATGCAAGCAGTCTGCAGCTCACGCTTGGATTTACACAGCTTGGATGGCCCTTTGCTGCTTGCCGAGGATCCGGCCCCTTGGCAGGCTCCGAAATGATCCCAAGCCCCCCTGCTTTGTTATTAAATCAAATCCATCTGGCCTCGACCATGGACGGTTGTTATTCGAGATCCCTCTCCTAGAGGAGCTGGGATTAGCTCTGGGCATGGGGGATTCTCCCTCCCTCCCTCTCTCCCACCGCTCCCAGCCCTCCTGCCTCTCTCTTTGTGTTTCTCCACTTCTAGAGGAGAAGGGGGAGGCGCGGACGCGTTCGGCAGCTTTTGTGCAGCGCGGAGCTGCACGGGTGTCCCCGCAGGACCGCGGTGCCACTGCGCTCCCGGTGGGTCCCACCTCGACATACCTGCACTCCTCCCTCCCCACATCAGGGCAGCCAGAACCCCCCGAACCCTGGGGATGCCACAGCTGGCACAGAGGGTGACGGTGACACGGGGCTTTGTGCCAGCCACCTGCCACCCCCGTTTTCGACCCCAAGCAGCCGAAATGCTGCCGTGAGCTGCTCTCCCCAGGGACATGCAGGGCTGAGCAAGTAATCCCCTCTCCCAGCCCCAGAGAACCCACCGACCGAGGACAGCAGGGTGCACTGGGATGATGTGGGATGTGCTACTGAAGAGCAAGTGCTTTTAGCTTTACAGCAAGCGCCTTGAGTGCTGCTGCTTGCCCGGTGTCACTGCTGGTGCTCCTTAAGGCTGCCACTTCCAAACCCCCGTTGAGGAGCTGCTGGATCGAGGCTTTGGCTGGAACCTTCATGAAGAGTATGGATTTGCACTGCTCTGACAACACAGAAAGCAGCGGGCAAATGAATTGGTGATGACCTGCTAGCAGGAGGCAGAGGCAGGGCACTCAGCTGGTGTGGGGATGTGTGTCTGCTCCTGGTGCAAGGCTTGGGGCCACCTGGACCAGCAGGGATAAGGTGACAGTGTGTCTGGCTCCAGCCCTCCAGGGACTCCTTTGGCTTGGGCAGATGCAGTCGTGGTCCCCCTGGGCTCTCCAGTACTGGGCCCTGTGTTCCGGCTGCCAGCAATTAGCGTTCCAGCTTGTTTTGGAGGGATTGCTGGGTACGGGCTCTCCCTGAGCAGCGCTGAGGGTCAGAACATGCCCTGGCCCACCGCTCCTGGCTGAGCTCGACCTTGGCCTCTTGCATCTCCTCTGCTGTAAACTTCTCTCCCAAGGACACAGCCCGACATGCAGGTACCTCCACCACCGACGGGGTACATGGTCCCCAGCAAATGACACCCCCAGAGCCGTGTGTGCGGTACATCCTTCCTGGGAGGAGTGGCCGTGGCAGTGTAGGGCGAAGGCCAGCTGGGCACAGTGTGAGAGCAACACGATGGGGCAGAGACCAACTTTAAACACGGGCTCGGGGTTTAAACCCAACCTACGAAGCAGCATGCACACGTTACCTTCCCAGCCTCAGCAAAGCCTTGAACACACCCCAGAAGAGCTGGCACCAATCCTGTGTTTCCCTCTCACCACAGGGATACCTGTACCAGAGCCTGTAGACAGCCTGGGACTGGGAAGTGGCACCTGAGCATCCCAGATGGTCCTTTGCCCCTGGAACCACTGTGGCACCTGCCGAGGCTCACAGCTTCCTTGCACACCAGCAGCAGCCCCCAGCTCACTGCAGACTTTTTGGGATTCGGCATCCCGCAGCCAGGGAATGCCAGGTCTACTGGACTTCCAAGTCCTGGTCCTTCTGCAGCTGACTGGAAAACATAAAAGGAGACAAGGCACTTTCTGAGGGAGCACTGGAGTCCAGGGAATCAGCAATGTGGGAATTAACAGTAGCACCTTCACCCCTGGGTCACACAGAGGTACAAACATTGCCGCACCTGCTCTGCTCTCTTGGGGCAGCTGCAGTGTTTAGGCACAAAGTCTGCATCCCACAGGAACTTTTTAATGGCATAAGGGACCCTCCAGTGACAGAGATGGTGCTCTCATCTTTCCTGGATGACTCTGCTGGTACCATCCCCACAGGGACCAAAGCACAGCCCGCTCCATCACCTGGCCCTGCGGTGGGCTGTCAATCCGTTGGGGAAGAGATGGGAACGTGTCCACTTGATGTGCCTGAAAAGCAGCACATATCTCCCTGTTGCTATGGAAACACTGCTTTTAAAGCAAATTAATAATAATAATTAACACGATCTATTAAATAATGGTAATAAAAGCATTAGTAATGACTTGTAATTGGTAAAGCACTCAGAATACTACACGCTCACCCCGCGAACTGCTGCCAGCACAGGAACTGGAGCTGGGGGCGGCATCTCCCACCTGCAGGGGAGTCCTGGTTGAGGGCGAGTGCCCTCTGCCTTCAGTACCGTACAGGCAGGAGCTTAGTGGGATTCAGTGAGGGATCAGACTTTTATCTGGATAATGAGGATGTCTAGACTGATAAGAAGAAGGGTTAAATTGGCTCAGAGCCTGATTCTGCCTTGCCGTGTGCTTGGCGCAGCAGCACACTGTGGTGCCCGGGCAAAACTGAGGTGGGTTGAGACCAGGAGTCTACAACAGGCTGGACAAAAACCTTGTTCTTCCCAGTTTTTAAACCTAGAAATCAGACTACTGCCAGGACATTAACCCCTGGGAGGCAGAGGCGAAGAGAACTCTAAGAAACTTTTAATATGCTCGAATTCAGCCTGGAGAAGAGAAGGCTCTAGGGAGACCTCAGAGCCCCTTCCAGAGCCTAAAGGGGCTCCAACAGAGCTGGAGAGGGACTTTGTACAAGGGTCTGAAGGGACAGGACAAGTGGGAATGGCTTCCCACTGCCAGAGGGCAGGGCTAGATGGGATATTGGGAGGAAACTGTTCCCTGTGAGGGTGGGCAGGCCCTGGCACAAGTTGCTCAGAGAAGCTGTGGCTGCCCCTGGATCCCTGGCAGTGTCCAAGGCCAGGCTGGATGAGGTTTGGAGCAACCTGGGAGAGTGGAAGGTATCCCTGCCCATGGCAGGGGCTGGGACTTGATGAGCTTTAAGCTCCCTTGGAGTTTGGTTGCAGCTAAGGGGATGGGCCAGCCACGGCTTCTCTGGGTCCTTCTGCTCTGTCTCTCACACACTGGGTCCTTGTGTCCCACTCATCAACCAACACCACCAAAACCAGTGCCCAGAGCAGAGCAGTGCAAGGCTGAGCCCACAGCCATGATAAAAAGCCCTCTTTTCACACTGTGAGATACTTCCAAAAGGATCTGGAACTGCAGAGAGAAAATAAATGCAAAGACCTAGCAGTGTCACCCACTTGCTTGTGCCCAGAGTCCCTTTGCTGACAAGGTCTTCTCTGCACGGCAGAGCAAGGACCTGCTCGCTCAGAACCGCTCAGCGTTCCCGCAGGAGCCTGCCCAGACAGGCAGAGCCAGGAGGTGAACGCCTGGGAAAACCTGGCCCTGCTTTAGGTGCCTGCATGAGACTGAACTACTTGGAAAAGCAGGTCCCCACTGTCCCTGCTGAGCCTCTGGAGAGTCAGCAGCCATCTCTGGACTGGCATAAGCAAGTGCAAAACAGCTAAAAAAGCGCCGAGATGTGTTCTTTAGACTTTTCCCAACAAGGTCTGACATCCAGACTGCTGGGCCATGCAGGATGCTGGAGCAGCATTAGGATTGCAACACACCTGCGTGGCTCAGCCTTCATCCCATCCCGAGCACCCGGCAGCAACTTCCACCATGAGACTAAAATTAGCACCGACAGGAAGAGCTCTGGAGCACAACAGGATGATTAGAGCCTCCCTGGAAGGGAGGCATCACCTGCAACGTAATGACTTTTCTCATCTCTGTCAAACTGTGCAACAATGGTTGTGGAATATGATGGGGAAAAGTGAGGCAGTGAGATGGGGGAAGGTGCTTCCACACAAAATTGGAGTGATAGCACTTGTCCAGAGGAGAAAAAACAGGATGCTGGCTCTGCTGGACTATGCCCTGGATCTGCTGCATGAGTTTGATCAAATTGCTTAGAAAGACACAAAAGACTTAAGGATCACACATGCCAACTCCACCTGAGATTTATAAACAGCAAGAAAACACTCAGATAAAAGGTAAAAAGTCTCTTTTACATGTATTTAACTGCATGTGTTGTGAGTGTGAATAGTCAGTGTCACTGTTCTCCAGCACAAGCAGTGGGGAAGAGACATTGATCCTTCACTCTGTGTGCAGATATCCAAATCCATGCCTCAAACCCCTTTGTTGGCCTTCTTTGGCTAAAAATATGATCGTGGTCAGCCAACACCACCCACATCCACGTTCCTGAAAGAATGGGATTTCACTGGGCATCGCCCCTCCTATAAACTTGCCCTGTTTTCATTTAAAATAACTCATACCTGGAAAGAGCATTAAAAGTGGGTGCACTGAGCCTCCACGTGGGAAGATGTGACTGTGCTGAGGGAACTCATGTGTAGCTCATGGAAATGCCAGTGCCACTCTGGTTGTACCTAGTGCAAGTTGGTTTGACTGCATGCCTCACATCCTTGTCTTCAAACTGGAAATCCTAGAATCATGGAATCATGGGATGATTAGTGTTGGATAGGAGCTTAAAGCTCATCAAGTTCCATCGCCCCTGCCATGGGCAGGGACACCTTCCACTATCCCAGGTTGTTCCAAGCCTTGTCCCACCCGGCCTTGGACACTTCCAGGGATGGGGCAGCCACAGCTTCTCTGGGCACCCTGTGCCAGGGCCTCCCCACCCTCACAGGGAAGAATTTCCTCCTAATATCTAACATAAATCTCCCTCCTTTTTGGTTTGAAACTGTTTCCCTTTGTCCTTGGGATATGGCCCATCCCCCCATCTCAGGCAGACCCTTACAGACAGGGCTCATTTGTCAGGATAACAGGAGACAGGTAAGTCCCTTGGATGAAGCTGCCGTATTTCCCTTCAAGATTTCCTGGACAGAAATACGTGCACATGCGCTGCACAGCTTGACAACAAACGTGCAGCAAATCCAACACATCCTGGACGTGTTGGATTTGCTGGGCACACACGGACCATCTGGCCAACACATGGGCCTCGGGCTTGACATGTCCAGGAAGCATCTGACTGACGGCGGATGCACCAGGCAGCCAGTTGGAGCACATGCAGGAAGCCGGCCCCACCGGCACCACAGTGGAGGTGGGTGCGATGCCCACAGAGCTGATCTGTGGCTGCGCCGGGATTTCTGGGCTGATGGAGATCCAGACACAGGCAAGTGCCAAAGCCCCAACATGCCCCTGGACAAAATTCAAAAGAGGACATACCCAAGGAAACACATGGTAATTCTGATGTTCTAGAAACTGAGATCAGGAATTATTGGCTTGCACAAGATGGGATTCCGATGGGAGGAAAATGTGTTCCTTGAAAAATGAACTACATATATAAGCAGCAGGAATAAGGGGAGAGCGTGACCTTGAAATCAAATCCTTTTGATCCCAGACCTAAAATTATCCATATTTCAGCAGAGGTTTCTTCAGCAACCTTAGTGCAGTTTTTCAAAAAAGCCCCTCATGACCAGAAGTCCAAACCCTCCACGTTATGAACCCAACCAAGTCTGCCAAGGGTGCGGCACCCACGATCCCAGCGCCAGATTGTTCCTGTAGCTTAGCACCCATCTGCAGCCAATAAGCTGAGCTCTTAACAAAATTGAGGGGGGTTAAAATCTGGTCTCCTGGGCCTGATCCCATGGACCTGGGCTCACCAAAACCAATGGACTTCAAGGAGCTTTGGATCAGGCTTTGCGCTAATTTACTTATCTCATAGAAGAGCTTAATTAACAAATGTTTGCAAAGCACTTTAGGATCCCTGCACGGACAGTGAGACTCCTCTTGCTGCTGGTCCCATTGACAAAGCAAAGAGGTTTCACATCAACAGGGAGCAGATGAATTGTATGGACAGTGGTGGCCACAGACACTGAGGGACTGAGGGACATCGCAGGTGGATCGGCCAGCATGGAGCGCGGAGTCGCCCCTGCACTACGTGCTTCAGGGAATGGCCAGCACACAGGGCTGTGGGCTCAGAGTAGAAGGGAGCCCTTCCAGCTTTCCAGCATTTGGGATACTCCTGTTTCGCATGCAGATGAGCAGTTCTTGAAATGAGCTGTCCAGGGACAGGGATATGATGTCTCAAAGCACTTGTGGCAAAGGTACCCCAGCCTGAGCTTTCTAACTCAGGGTATTCTATGATTCTATGTAAGATGAAAATGAAGAAAAGCCTAAGAAAGGTGTCCTGGTTCCAAGCGGGTGTTTGCTCACTCTGTCCTCCCCACCACCAGCTCGTCACCTCAGTTGAAGGGACGTGGAATGCTTCCACAGCATTAAACCTTTCCTAGCAGCTGCCACCTTTCCCCCAGACTTCGGACATGTCACGGGGGAGAGGGATGCAGCACTGGGAAGTGCCAAATTTGGCTTCACATTGATGACACAAATTAATCCGGAAAGTTTCTCTCTGCGTTAGCTCTTAATGGTGACTCTAAGTCGCTGTTGTGCCTAAGGACAGGCTGCTGGCACCTCCTCAGTCAATGTCAGCTTTATTCCTGCCTCCCACAGAACTTTCTGTCACCAGCCGTGGTGCCCGGCCACCCCTTCCCGACGGCTCTGGCACCGGCAGCAGCTGCAGTTTGCAATTTCTCCCTTTCTTTGATCGTTCTGCAGCCTCGGGAAGGGGCGAGGCGCACGTGATGCCGCTGCCTGATCCCGACCTCTCTGCTTGGAGCACTCTGCCGCCGTCCCTGGCTTTAATTAATACTTCTTTTTTTCCCTGACAGTAATTCAGGGATGTGGATTTTAAAAGATTTGGAAATACCCGCTTTTTAACTAGAAGCACTGTGTTTCTGCCAAAACCTCGGCAGGGGTGTTCGCTGAGTGGGTGTAGCTGTGCAGAGACTACACCCACGGCAAAATCCTCACTCGCAATCCAGCACTACCTGCCCCCCAAAAATAAACTTTTACCTCTCTGTCCAGGGAGTTGGGAATGATCCAGCTCCCAACAGCCCCACAACATGAGCCCCTATGACTTACTGCAGCTCATCGAGCTGGTTCAAGCCACCTGGCAGGGCTAACTTTAACCTGAATTACTCCTGAAATCCAGCTTCCCCAGAGGCAGTGATGCCAGACGGGAGGTAAGATCATTCCCAAGCAGCTGCTATCACTGGGAAGAGGATCAAAGTCTTGGTTGTAGCCCAGCTACGCCCCCAAAATATTGTATGAACTGAGAGACGCTGCTATCGGGGACCCATCAGGATTAGTCACTGCCCATGTTGCCAATTCCTGTGATTTTTCTACAAGCGTTCCTGGTTGCCTTAAATTCCCAGCTCTGTGAGTCATGTGAATCTGCACAAGTATGAATTTTTGTTTTTTAAAGTAAGTTTCTAGACCTTGTGGCTGTGCAGAAAAGCAAGGTGATGTAACCAGAGTGAAATCCAACAGCCCCAGGAGAAGGCAAATGAAAAGAAACTCAATTTTCAGTATTTTTTTCGGAGTCGCACAAATTTTTAGTCAGTTTGGTGATTTCTGGGCCTGGCTTGTGCTGCTGGAATGCTCAGAGCTGGAGCTCCATAGTTTTTCCCTTTTTTCCTTTCACTTTCTGATTTCCAGGGGCACTTTCTTCTCCTGAGAGTTCCGTGACAGAACTTAAAATGGAGGTGGAAGCAAAACCATGTCCCTAAAATGACATGCTGCCTCCAGAGCAGGCACTGCTATCAGCCTCACGCACGAGATCCAACTTGGACGAGTGGAAACTCCATCCTTCATGGGGCAGAACACGATAGTTCCCACCACCACCATGTGTGTTCCAGCACATGGGCACACACACGATCCTTGCCCACACTGGGAACACCCCTGCACAGAGACATGTGTGCATACAAACACCTCGCATGCAAATGCATGTGGTTTATGTACATATTTCAATGTACATAATTGTATGTGTTTGCACCATGTGCTTACACAGACACACACAAGGCTTTCACCTGGTTGTAAGCGTGGGGTGAGCCACAGCCAGCAGTGTGCAAGGTAACTGGCAGTGTGTGAATGTCCATGTGCATTAAATGCACATTTCTGGTGGTTTAACCGGGCCTGTCCGGCCGAGTGCCTGTGTTAAAACTTGCCATGTGATGTGTATGTGCCCTATGGAGCCACCATCCATCACATCCCAATACAAACAGACACCACCTCTTAGAAGGAGGAATATCTCAAACTGCCATGAAAGAAAACATCCCAAACTGCCACTCTCAGGAGTCCCATCACCATACAAAGGTGAAAAAAGAAATAAAGCCTAATTCAGGACACTGCTCTACAACCATGACCAAAATGAGCCGCATGAAACACAGCAGTGAGTGGGTTCCCTGCCCTTAGCTTTACTTTTTCCCCTCTTTTTTGCGCACACCTACAGCACAACCACCACAAGCTGTAACCCACAGCCGCTCCATGCCAGGTCCTGACTGCAGAGGGGACCTGCCAGCAGCAGCCCCTCCAGCTGGTGTCCCAGCATCTTCCTGAGTTTGTACTACACATCAGGAAACCTGGATGCAAAAACCAAACTGAAAGCAAAAATTTCCCTTCCCAAAGTGCCTGGGCAAACTCACAGGGAAAGCTCCAGCAGCACCTTACCGGCTGAGTCAGTGGATGAGCCATCTCCTTGTGCTGGGTGCCCCATCTGCCGAGTTTAGCCGCAGCTGAGATCTTCTGGTGGTAGACCTG
>WEIT01037315.1:288600-324648 GCA_013389985.1 Dryoscopus gambensis | reverse complement strand
ACCCCGGAGCGGGACCCGCCGTCCCGCGTGGGCCCCCCGCAGCCGCTGCCCGCGCGCCGCCACAGTGATGCTTTTGTTCTCCTCACGGCTCCGTTCGGAGCGAGGTGGAGGAGGAGGGCTTTAAAAAAAAATTATATATATATATATCTCCATACCACACCCACTCTTAAGTCACCCCTCGCCCACCCCCACCACTCCCGGGTGTGCGGTGCGGGGCCCCGCGCCGCCCGTGGGCACTGCGGGAGCCGGGGCACGGCGCTGCCGAGAGAAGTTTTGTGTCGCTACAGAGAAAAAAAAATAATAATAGTGCGGCCGAGTGTTGGGGTTTCTTTTCTTTCTTTCTCTGAGCAAGTAACTTGACTCTCTGGAAGTGCGATGGGCAGAGCCTGCGGCTCCATGGGCAGATGCTCCCATGTGGGTTGGGATCGCAGGAGCCTGAGCCAGGGTTTGTGGTGGAACCCGGGGGGTGATGACCCCCAGTGCCCCGAGAAGGGCTGAGGCGGGCGAGGGGAAGCCACGGGGAGAGGGACACAAATGGCTCCTTGCTGGGCATCTCTGACGCTAGGGCATGTGGTTGGAACAATGGGGCCTCCAGAGGCTCCACTGGCTCCCACCCGTGGAGCAAGGGTCTGGTTCCCACGCCAGGATGGAGAGTGGGCAGGAGTCCTGGGGATGCTGACCTCCCCAAAACTTGGGGCATCTGCAGCCGAGGGAACAGCTCGTGCTCTGGCATCCACCACACTGGGATGGGGGCCCTTCACTGGGGACCTGGGGAGATGGGAGGGAAGGGGTGAAGGTCTGGCCCAGGAGATCCCACTGGCCCTGATCCTGATCCTCCCTGTGATGCCTTTACATTGCCGGGAGTGGAGTGCGGGCAGACATGGCGGGGCTCAGCACCAACTCTGCACTGGTGGGTGTGAGGCCATAGAGAATCAGGCCCCCTTTGTTTAATAAAGTTGGGAAAGAGGATTCGGCAGGCGGAACCGAGGGGAAATGTGCCAGGGCTGTTTTCTTCCAGGATCTCACTGCTGCCCCAGACTCCTGAGAAGGGGGTGTGTTCCCATGTGTTCAGAACACAGCACGTGCCTGTTGTGTCCAGAGCAATGGAGAGGAACGTGGAGACCTGGATTTTTTCCACCATTTTTTGTGTGTGTGAGGGTTTTCCCTCACATCTGTGAGACTGCAATGTCAGTGTGCTGGAGCCGTGGGGATGCGGCTGTGGCTGTGCTCCGTTGGCTGATAGGGCAGATGGTGTAGCCTGTGCCCCATTGTGGAGGTGGGTGAGATGGATCCTGTGCTGGGAGAAGCCAGAATTCCTTTGGCACGGTCCCTGCAGCTACGGCTCTTTACTCCAGCAGAGATCATGGCCCACACTTGTTTCTAAAGGCCTGTAGGAATGTCTCCTCTGTCTCCTGTGCCTTGTTTTTGTGTAGAAGGCCAGATTAAGAAGGTCTGGAGCTGGGTGTGGGGCTCCCAGGGGGATTGAATCCTGGACTCTCATGGATGCCTGACCAGGAATCCCAGAAACTGCAGATTGTCACCCCTTGATAGTACTGCTCGTGTGGCGGATGGTTTTCTAGGAAAACAATTGTTTTATGAGTACCTGTGGACTGGGTAATGAACATCTTGAAAAAGGGACAGGGAAAAAGAAGTAATAATGAAATAAAAATTATTTCAGGGCTTTACTTGGTAACAGGGTTTCGCTTTTTCTTCAGCTTACTATTTTCTGAAGAAACGCACTATCCCTTCAGACTATTTTATAATAATATCAACCATCTCTAGAAGTGTTCCTCACAGGCAGGCGTGGATATGAGAGGCCTGGATCTGGGCACAGGGGCCCTGGTGCACACACTTGGCCATGGGAATTCCACCTGCCATCAGGCCACCCCTCACTTTGCCAAAGGAGTGTAAAGGCACTTAAGTGTAAATAAGGCTCAAGCCCGATATATTTTTATTGGAATGTCTGTAAGGGTGGTTTGTGAAGAGGTTTAATTGTGTCAGAGGGGGTGGCTCCACTCCAAGTGGGAGATGCTGCAGGAGCTCAACCTGAGCTTGGCAGCTCCTGCTTTCCCTGGGAACTGTGAACGTGCCCTCGCGGAGTCAATCACCGGCTTGAAGCCTTGCTCTGGTTTGTGCTGGGGCTGGTTTGTGCGCTGAATTTGAGCAGCGCGTCTCCAGCAGCGCGGCCACGAGCCGGGTGGGATGGGGGACTGACTGGGATGAGATGGTGGGCTGTGGAAAGGGGGACTTGGTGGGAACCGGCCAGACAGGCTTCTCCAGCTGGTGCCCCAGGGTCCATGGCAAAGAGCTGGGTGGCTGATGGGATGTGCCAGGGGATGCTTTGCAAACTGGAGGACAGGAAACTGGAAAAGGAAGAATGAGGGCATGAAGTCATAAGAATCCCTTTGACTGGTGCCTGTGACCCCTGACCATGGCTGGCAGTGGCACCCCTTCCCTGGCTGGAGGTGGAGCCATGACCTCCATGCCTGTCCTGCTGTTGCTGTGAGGGTGAGGGGCAGGGACGAGTCTCTGCGCGACTCCTGCAGGTCATCCCCGCTTCCCTTGGCATGTGTATGAGCTCCAGCTGTGCTGAGTTGGGTGACCAAACCTCCTGGCATGTGCTGTGGCATGGACAGTGCTCCCTGGTTCTGGAGCCAGTCCGGGCCTGCGTGGCACGTCAGGATGCTTGGTGGCTCTTGTGTTTCTCCTGCCAGCCCGTGTTGTGGGTGTCTTGCCTGCAACAGCCTGTCCATGACTGCTGGCTCTCACGGCCATGCCAATGAAATTGTAAAGACAAAGCACTGGAGGGGTTTGCAGTAGGTTTCTGAGGAGATGGTGGGACATCAAGGGATGTGGGTCCAGATGGGAGAGGTGCTGGGAGGAATGGAGAGTGTCTTAAGGGCATCATGTTTTGGTTGTGCATACTGTGAACTTAGAAAGGGGCAGAAATCCGCAATCACTGTGGTGTCTGGGTTCTTCCCTAGAAGTGACCTGAGGTGGGTGGAGATCTGCCGGATCAAAATTCGTATCCAACTTTTCTGCCCACTCCCACAGACAAACTGGGCTGCTGTTGGTGGAGCCAGGGAAGAGGCCACAGAGCACATTTAAGGCCAGATGTTGTGGTTAGGCAGACATGGTGCTGGTTCTTTGTGTGTCTGTTGTGTGCAGGTGTCAGGAGAAGGTGTGGGGTTGGCTTGGCTTCCTGCTGTGCCCACTCCCAGCTGAGACCTTCCCTATAAGGATTTTTGGACTCTTAAGGATTTTTGGTCCTTGTAAGGGTTTTTGGTCTCATCACAGTAATAGCATCCATTGTCACCTGTACTCACAGACACCCTTTGATGCAGCATCTCCCAGCCTGCTCCAACCAGCCTGTTGTCACCAGGAATGAGATTATGTGAGAGAGGATCTTAACATAATTGCTCTTTCTTGGCAAGGTGAAGTCAAATAACAAGAGGCCCCACTAAACCCAGGTGATTGGGCTCTTTGTGTAGCTCCAAACATGCTCCAACGCTTTCAGCATTTAAAAATAGTCCAAGGAAGCCTTTTCCATTGAGGAAGTCTGATGATTGCAGCTCCCCCACCTACCCTGTGGAGGTGGATGTATGTACAGCATCCGAGGAGCAGCAAGGGGGGCAGGTCTTCTTGTCTCCTTGCTTCACTGAAATCTTGGAGCTAAAGCCACCCGATCTGGTGGGGTCTGAAGACAACCTCCGTACGCTGCTCTGGCAGCTCAGGATGGGCCTTCAAGGGAGAGAGATATTGCAATTGGTGTCGGGCTGTTACAAAGTGTTAATGAGAATTGGTCTGAATTTACACCGGGGAAAAGTGCGGAACGGGATCGACTTTGTGCTGTTTGAACTGGAGGTGGGAGGAGAAAACGGGTCTGGGAGAGAGACAAAGGGAATTTTCTAGGGAGACACGCACGCTCCCCCGCGCATCGGCTCGGGCGGCTGGATGCCGCGCTGACCGAGTGAACCGCGCCGCAGCGCAGCCTCCCGGAATCTAGGGCAGTGGGAAAGCGTGCTGGCGTTGGGTGGGGGCCCCCGCCTTTGTCTGGCAGCCCCCTCCCCGCGTCCCNTGTGCCGGGCGGGGGGCCGCGGGCACACCCACTCCGTGCCGGGCACCGCTGCCGGGGCTGGGGGCTTCCGCCTCCCAACTTTCCTCCGCTGCACTAGGCGGTGATTGTCTGTGACACTGGGGCTGTTTCTGTTGGGTGTTTTGTTGGGCTTTATCCCCTGTTTCTTTTGGTGTTTTTTTTATAAACAACTTTCATCGCAATGTGAAAAAGCGTAAAATCGCTGCACTGGAACAAGGCAGTCGCTGATTTTCCTGGCATGGTGTGTTGGGTGGTGTTTTTCGCCTTCTTGTAAACACAACTTGCATCATCAGGACAATAAACCCTCGGTGCAAAGAGATTTAGTTGGTTGGTTGTGGTCCTTTTGTGTGCATTTGTGCTTTTTGACACCACTTTCATCAGGTTTTCAATGCAGCAAAACCTTACCCCACAGGCCGTCAGGAGGGTTTATTTGAGAGGTTCTTTGTGTGCTTGCCTTTTAACAAGGCTTTCATGTTAACGGGGAAAAGAATGCCCCACCTTACCCAAAGTAGCTGAGGGTTGTTTATTTTATGATCCTCTTCAATTTTATGACAGAAAAAAAAGACCAAGTTCTAATTTGCCCTTAGACCCTCTTGCGTCCACCAGTACTGTCAGAATGGACTGTGTGGGGTATTTACAGGTGTAATTTTTATCTGTGCAGTGTAACGGTGCCTTGGTATAAATGAGAAGAGGGCTAAAAAGCTTTTGTCTGTAGAGATTATTTTGTATCTGATGAAAACAAAAGATATCAGGACCCAGAGTGATTTGTGGGGTGTGTTTTCCAAAATAAAACCATAACACAGTCAATGAAACAAAAAGACCCGCCTTGGGGTTGGCTCCGGAGCTGTTTGCTGTAGCTGGTACAGCTCCTCTGGTGCTTCCAGGGTCACGCTGCTGGGCTGGAGGTGCCAGCTGGTGCCAGGTGAGAGTCTCTAGACAGCATCAGTAGCAGAATATACCTGTGCAGGATCTGTCCCTGTGGCAGCACTGAGGAGAAGGTCATTAGTGGGTTGAACTCTGAATTTACACCAAAGTGAAGTTATTTGATGGATCTACTCCATAGGCACAGCTGCATGCACCATTGCACCGTCCTGATGGCATTGTCACCGTGGTGGAGTGCTGGGCACATCCATTCCATGCACTGCTCTGTCCTTTTCCCGCTGACGGAGTAGCGCCTGGGAGCCTTGGTGTAAACCCTGCTGAGGTCCCGTGAAAACACATCAGTCTGAGGCTGCTCAGAGTGAGAACATTTGGGATGGGTTCATGCCAAGGAAACGACAGATCAGATGCATCCAGCACCCTCCTGTCCCTTGTGGGCAGCTGCCGTTGCTGGAGAGGTGAATCAAGCTCCTAGAGCCTTTTCCATTAGTTTTGATGGATTCGTTGCCCTGATGCAGGGGTAAGCAGAGGGAAGAAGGTGGCTGTGCTTCCAGATCTCCCCCTGACCCCCGCCACCCATCTCGACAATGTTTAGACTCTATTTATGTGTTTTCAGCCAGAGATGGCTGCTCTGCGGATTAATTCCAGTTAGCTGACTGGCCTGGGCATCAGAGACTCTCCACTCCTCCAGGGTTTGGTCCTGTGTGGGAACGTTTGTGATGTACTCAGGTAATTTGCAAACACATTTACTTTGAGTCAATTGGTAATCAGTGAAATTAAAGTGAAAAAAGGGTGAGGGGAGGAACTAAGCTTACAACCTCGTTCATGAAATGCTTTGGGATTGGCATTATTGACGAAAACCAGGATAATAGAAGGTAGGCTGTGGAAACACAATGAGAAAGGGCTTAATTCTCTGTTTAATATAAAAATCTAAGTGGCAGGGGTCTTCCAGGGATCAACACACTGATGTCTGTGCAGTGCCATAACGAGGAGAACATACACCAAGTTATGTATTAGTACAGCTTGGATGGGTCCTTTTCTCCCCTTAGCTTCATTTTGACACCACCTGCTAGGCAATTCCCTCCCTTCCACCTCCCTCTCCTTTGAATAACCCCCGAGTAAAATGCTTTGTTACACAGTGTTTTCAAATTTCAGTTATGCACTAAGAAAGTGTCAAAAAAACACCTCATGCAAGACAAATTTCGTTTGGAATAAGCACATCGGGGTGTGCTGCCCATCTGGCTGGGATGTCATGGGCCACATCCTGACCCAGCTGTGCTCTGTCAGAAACAGGGTGATCTCAAAGGATGGGCAGCCCCTTTTCAGTGTGCAAAGCAGAGTCCAGGGATGGGGCTGAGATGGACTGGGAGCCTTGGCACTAACGGAGTAAATCACGTTTAAGCCCAGCCTAGTTTTAGCTGATGTAAACCAGTGCAGTGCTCCTGGAAGTTGTGGAGTTCTCTGGATTTGGGCTGCTGATGCTTTGGCCATTGTCTGTGCCGGTTTAGAGCTGCTGGAGGTCGGGGCTGCTGGGCTGCTGGGCTTGCTGGAGTTGGTCTAATTTCCTATGAGGTGATTTTCTCCTGTTTTTAAGCACAGGATCCCCATCTGTCTGTCTCCACAAAGCTGGCTTTCCCGTCTGCAGGCCTGCACAGAGACCCTCCCTCCCCCCGCTTCTCACACCACTGACTGCACCACGCGTCCTTTTGTCCGTTCCAGATCCTCCTTCCCCTCCCTCTCGCCGTGCTCTCTCATTGCCCATCTTCCTTTTGCCGTTTTGGGGTGTCTCTGCTTTGCCTCCACACCCATCATTCTCCTCCTCCCTTGGAGGGATCAGGGTGTGCCTCTCCCTCAATTTCCATCATCTTTGCTCCATCCCTAACTCCCTCCCACTCCTCCAGCTCGTGTAACGTGCTTACATTTGCCCTCATTCATGAGTATTCCTTGCCACTGTTCCCTTCCATCTGTCCCCAGCATGGAGCGCCTGTCCTTTGTCACCGCTCTGCCTGCCTGACCCTCCCTGTCGCCTCCGTGATTGTTTCCTGTTGTGCCGGGCTCAGATCCCTCTCCCCCACACGCTGTCATTGTCCCGCGGCTCAGAACAACGCGGAGCCCAATCCCAGCCGTGCCACACGCCTGCCTGAGGTCTTTCTGCAAGGAGAGCGAGCCTCGAGCTCCAGAGGCAGAGCGCGGGTCACTGCGGAATTCGATGGAGCTCCTTCAGCCTGGGGCGATGCATGGGGAGGCATTTTCAGCTTGATGTTTGCCATGAACACCCCTGTCTCTCCATGTGATGCTCCGGTGATATCCCTGAGGAAATGGTGGCATCTTGGTTAATCTTCCTAAGATGGAATCTCCATCTTTGGAGTGAGCTGCACAGGAGCAGGGCAGGGAAATGTCTGCCAGGGGTGGGTCAGGGCAGCCCACCCTCCCCAGGGGTGTCAGAGGGCATAGGTAACCTCTCACAGTTTTATCCAGCTCTCCTGGGGATGAACCTTTATTATGGATTTTGCCTGCATGGATTTATCCTACAGTTGAGTCGTGCCTGGCTCCATGAGGTCGTGTCCTTTGGGTTTCCTGGGAGCTAATAGCACACCACTGGGTGACCCCTGGTCCACATGGGCTGTTTGGAAACTTTACTCAGTAAAGCATCACAAATGTACCTCATAGTGCAAACTCTGAGGAGTAACCCGTGAGGTACACTGGATTTGGTTTGGATTTGGGGATTTGCCCAGATCCTTCTTTGTGTCAGATCTGGCATTTCCATTCCCCAGGAACATGGAATTCCTGTCTCAGAGACGGGTTTAGTGCAGCAGCGCTGCGATGTGGAGTGTTAAGATGAAGTTTTGCGGGAGCACAAGGCAGGAGACAGCTATTCCTGCTCCAGAAATGGGGAACGAGGCTCCGGGAGCTGAAGTAGCTCTGAGAAGTTAAAAAGCACACTGGGAGTCAACAGCGAAGCTCCGATTTACCGGCACGTGTCCCACGCTGCTGCCAAGACCCTCCGAGGGGCAGCGGGGTTCCCGGCTGTGCTGAGGGGCTGTGTGCGGGCAGAGCCTGCGCTTGGCCAGGCTGTGCCTGGTGCCCACGCGGTGCCAGCGCCGCGAGCGTGACCAGCTGGGCCAAGCGTGCTCCGTGCCGGGCACTGCTGGATGCAGCGGCCGCTGCGGCGCCTGCGAGCCCAGGGAGTCGCTCCTGTTGACTGTAGTGGCACGAGGCTGTTTCCATCGCCATGGATGTGGGCTTCAGTTCTCGCCCGTGACACGGGGTGGTGGGATCGCTGCATTCCAGTGAACACCCCGATGTCATCAGCCCATGTCTCACGAGAGGAGCTGTGGATGAGTGGCAGCCCTGAGCTGCCAGCCTTGGGAGATGCTGTTATTTATTAAGATCTGTATAAATAATAACGTTCCAGCCCAGGAGCAGAGGAATCTGCATTTCGTGGTTGCAGAGGCATCGTTTACAGGTCCTTGTGTAAAGTGTGATGCCTGTGGAGTGTGCAGAGGAAAACCTGCTGGTGTCAGATAGTCAGAGGAGAGTACAGGAGATGCTCTTTTCTGGGGAGAGAAGGTGGGGTAGGAGGTGCTGGGGCATCTCACAGAGGTCCCAGTGCTATGTACACATCCTGTGGTTCTGTGAGCCTTGAGTCAGACACCCAAATCCTCAGGAAACCACGGCAAAGTGCTCACCTTGCTTCATCTGCGCTGGAGAGTCACGGGTTTTAATTTTTCTTGGAAATCTGAGCTCAGAGCATACCTCCTGCAGAGGAACCCCCAGCCTGTATGGGAACTTGGTGCCCGGCTTTGGAAATGCCTTGGGGCACCAAGCGAGGCTTTTCAAGAGAGGGGTCTGAGGGGCAGGACAGCAGCAAGGGGGTGTGCAGGAGTGCTTTAGAGAACTGTGCCACATCTGTAAAAACACTTATTTGCTTGATGGCATCCTGGTGTCATCTGGGAACCTGGAGTCACAGAACTGGATCAAGACCCTCCAAAATATCATTTGGAAGCCAAAACACACTGGAAAGTCTTTTTCCCTTTTTGGGACAGCAGAAGGCTGTTTTCTGAGCTGTGAGGAGCTGGGGAATGGGCTCAGTGGGCTCTGGTACGTGGATACAAGTACACAAAAGCACCACGTGGCCAGAGATCTCGGGAGAGGGTCTGAGCACCTGGAGCAGGAGTCTTTGCACAGCCTGCTGTGGGGCTAACAGGCAGGCAGCCCTGTCCCATTTCTTGCTGTTTCAGCCCCAAAGCAAATCCTGGCCTGCTGCTACCCCTGGCCATCTAGCTCTGCTGGCATTTGGAGTCCTGCCATACCTGCAGCGGGGGGGCCCAAACTGCTGCATCTCTGCAACTCCTCTCCAAACTTGGCCCTCTGAAGTTCACCGCATTCACCCCAAAACCTCCTCAGTAGTACCAAAGTCCTCTTGGAGGGCTCTGGCTCTCTGGAGTCATGGCATGCAGTTCCCCTTGGGAGCTGGCACAGGGTGGCCAGGGGGTTCCATTGGCCAGCCAGGCTGTGGGAGTGGCATCCCCCTGTTCTCCTGTGACCTCCAGGCTGCCCCACGCATCAGCCCCGTCCCCAGAGCCCGAGGATGACCATTGTCCCTGGGGGGCCACCCTGGGGCTCTGGGGGCAGGCCTCCTCAAAGAGACCACTGACCCCTGGGGGTGACTTGGATCCCCCCATTACTCTGTGGTGTTGGGATGTGTGCAAGGGAGATCTTGGGGTTGGTTGCTGAGGGAAGGCTGTCAGGGGGGTGATGTGGTGAGGTGCAGCACACAAAATGGTGATCTCCGTGTTGGGGGACGAGGGAGCATGGCACTGCTGAGAGAGGGAGTCTCTTGGAATGGTGAGGGTGGACATCCCTGTGGCATTTCCCCTCAGGGTAGGGGGATAGGGCCTTTGCCTTGTTCCGTGTCCTGCGCAGCGGCTGCCATGTGGCACAGGAGATTATGGCCACTCAGCCCAGTGTCCTGCAGAGCAGGGCGAGCGGTGGGACAGCCTCGTTAACTGCCATGCCTTCTTCTCTCTCTTCCCAAGGCTGCAAGATCAAAGCCCTGCGGGCAAAGACCAACACCTACATCAAGACCCCGGTGCGGGGCGAGGAGCCGGTCTTCATGGTGACGGGGCGGCGGGAGGACGTGGCCATGGCCCGGCGGGAGATCATCTCGGCGGCCGAGCACTTCTCCATGATCAGGGCCTCCCGCAACAAGGCGGGCACCACCTTCGGCAGCGCGCCCACCCTGCCGGGGCAGGTCACCATCCGAGTGCGCGTGCCCTACCGTGTGGTGGGGCTGGTGGTGGGGCCCAAGGGAGCCACCATCAAGCGGATCCAGCAGCAGACCAACACCTACATCATCACGCCAAGCCGAGACCGGGACCCCGTCTTTGAGATCACTGGTGCACCAGGCAACGTGGAGCGTGCCCGGGAGGAGATTGAGACACACATTGCGGTAAGGACAGGCAAGATCCTGGAGTACAACAACGAGAATGACTTCCTCTCCAGCAGCCCTGACTCCGGCATGGAGAACCGCTACTCAGAGGCTTGGCGGGTCCACACGCCGGCGCCGGGCTGCAAACCCCTGTCCACCTTCCGGCAGAACAGCCTGGGCTGCATCGGCGACTGCTCTGTCGACCCCGTCTATGAGACTCCCCGGCTGAACGACCAAAACGACTTCAATTATGGTTACCTCTTCCCCAACTATGGTGTGAACAAGCAGGATCTGTACTACGGGGTCCCGGAGTCGGGGGCCCCGATGTGGGCTGGCCAGGAGAACACCAACCCCGTCTCAGTGCTCTTCTCGAAGCAGCAGCGCTCCAGCAGCACCGGCACCATCCATCCCAACTCCCATCGCTCCCCGTCCTCCTCCATCCCAGAGCCCAGCCTCTCTGGGCTGCCCAGGCGGTCGCAGGGGGAGCCGCTCCAGGGGTTTTCCAAGCTGGGAACGCCGGCCGCTGCCCGGACGTCCGTCGCCAGCAGCCGCGAGTGCATGGTGTGCTTTGAAAGTGAGGTCACGGCCGCGCTGGTGCCGTGCGGCCACAACCTCTTCTGCATGGAGTGTGCCGTGAGGATCTGCGAGAGGACTGATCCCGAGTGCCCTGTTTGCCACGCGGCAGCCACTCAGGCCATTAGAATATTTTCCTAAAGAGACAGAGCAGGGCATTGGGGGGGTGGGGGTAGGAAGAGAGAATGGGGGAACCTTTCATGAAAGAAAAATGATGATGATGATAATAATAATAATAATAATAATGATGATAGTAATAATAATGACATCTGAAGAACAAAAAATGAATGAAAGAATAAATTAATTTAAAGAAGAAGAAGAAGAAGAAAAGAAAAGAAATTATTTTACAAGCAATGTATGTTATTTTTTAAAAAAAAATAAGTGAATAATAAAATTAAAATGAATAGCAAAGCCAGAAATTTTGAAGGGCGAACAATGCTCCAGCCTGCAATGTCTTTTGTAAACCAAGTACTCAGAACGCACACTCGGATCTCGCAAGCAAAGCGGTTTAGTTCAGTTTTTTTTGGTGGTGAGATTGGGACTTCTTGGCTGTAACCAAGCCAGGCCACCTGGATCAACCAGGGAGGGAGCAGGGATGCAGGGAGGGCCCTGCCAGCCTTTCTCCAGCCATGTTCTACCTTTGTCTTGGCCTGAAGCCTCCACTCTCCTCCCCCCAGGGTTGTCGGCCCAACCGGGAGCTCAGAAAGACACAACAGAAAGAAAGGAAAACGGATGACAGGGATTTAGAAGAACAAGAAAGAAACCATCAACCTCTGGGAACCTGTTAGAACGAGGGCACAACTGTATTACCTCAAAGATTTAAACAAAAAAATCACAGCTAAAGAACTTTTATTGTTTTCCTTTTTTTCTAAAAAAAAACCAAACAAAAAACACAAAAAAAAGAAAATCGAAAAAAGAAGGTGAAGAAATAAAAACGACGCCAGTGAAACTGAAGAAGGTTTGGAAGAACCTATTGGGATCACACCAGGCGACGAGCGTTTATTTTGTTATTCTGAGCCACCGTGGAGTCTGGAACTTTGTTCTTTTTTCCTTATCCAAGCAGGGATTTGTTCATCAGCCCAATCAGGAGTCACTAACAGGGTATTTCCAAAGCAGTCCCGAGTTCCCATCCATGGGGGGAGTGCATAGACTTCCACGTTTCTGTAGGTCACTCTTCATTCTTTTCTTCAACTGATGCCAGCTGCAGCTACACACACACCTACATGCACACACACACAACATTGTGCTTTTCTTTCCTTAAAAAATATACCTATTGCACCAAAACCTAAGAGAGACGATCATGCAATACAGGCAATGAGCCCATGTGAAACCAACATGCATCCCAACAGAAAGCAAAAAAAACCCAAGTTTATAGAGATAATTTTGTTGTCGTCGTTTTTAAACCGGACCAAAACTTTTGTTACCCAAACCAAGTGGGGGGGAAAAAAAACAAAAAAGAAGAAAAAGTATTTCTTTATGGACCAAAACCTCTTCAGCTGTCCTTTTCCTGGATCTTCCTGAGGTTGGCCACTTTTATATATTATATTTTTTTCAGAACGAAACAAAACAGAAAAAATTTTGCCTTGTTGAACATCCTTTAATCATTTCAAGACTCCTGATTTTGTTAAATGAGATACTTTAAAACCATTGGGAAGTGGGAGAGGATGGGCTTCAGATCTGGCTCCTGTGCCAATGCATGCAAGGTGCAGGCCAGCATCTTCACTCCATCAGGTTGTTCAGCTGGTCTGTGGATGCCAAAATGCTGTGATGGTAAAAATGTGTTGGATTGACCTATTGAGTACCAGTACACCCAGCTATAAATATATGTGTGTATATATATATATAGGCACTTAATTAAGCAAGCACCTATATATATATATATGTGTGTATATAAACCCGTATATATAATTTTTCTCCCACTACCACCATTTCCCCATTTTCTACCCCTCGAGTTCTGCTCACAGATCCTGGACCCTGATTTAGAACTGAACCAACAAGTTTCACAACTTGGCAGAGACAGTTCTAACAGCAAAAAAAAACAAACAAAAAAATCGCCTGAGATTTTTTTATTCCCTTCAGTTACAGGAGACTTTATTTTCATCGTAATAATGTTCCTGGGAACATCCTCTCTTCTGCTCAGTTTGCTGCTGCTTGCTCCCAGTTGCTGTCTGTGCCCTGGCGCGGTGGGCTCAGGCCAGCCGGGCTCACCGGCTGCGGTCACTGAAGGGGCTGAGCTCATTGTGCTGGGGCAGTGGTGCTGGCGCTCTGTCCTGGTAAAGATCCACTTTTGATCTTCAGATACCAGCTGGAGGGTGTGAAATGATGGTGGGATGGTGGGATGCCTCCACTGTTTTGCATCAACAGTAATATATTCTGTAGGGGCAAGAGGTAGATTGGAGGGGTGGGCGATGTTCCCAGGTTGTAGTAGATGCTGATGTTTTGGAAAAAGTAAAGACGAAAGTAACAATGCCGTGCTAACGGGACACTGTCAGGCAGAATTGGTACTCCCCTCCTCTTCAAAGCTCTAAGAAATGCCTGGCTGTGTGGTTGTCCCAGCCCTGCGGCGTGCGCAGCCATTCACACCAGGAGTGGGCCGGGATGCGAACACTTCCCAGGGGAAGGCGCCGTGTTTTGGACCCGCCGGTGTGGGGGCTGTGGGTGATGGAGGGCTGGGGTGCTCTGGATGAACTCCCAGAGCCCCCGTGCCCCAGCATTGTCCTGAGGCAGCTGTCGTGCCTCGCGGCAGCATGGCCTCAGCAAAAGCTTCAGAGCCCCGGCCAGCACTATCCACAACCTTCCTAAAACTGACCCAGTTCTCATTCAAAAGTTTGGTCCCAGTAAGGGAAGGGAAGGGAGAGGGGGACGTTCCTGTTCTCCAGGAACCTCTCCCCTCCCCGGTGCCACCTTCTCCATCATATCCTGCACCCCCACCCCAGGGTTGTATTTTATCCATTCATTGCCCAAAATTCTCCCGCTGATGTAGAGAGAGTGGTTGGAGCATGAGCTGGGGGGTGGGGGGCGGGCGGGGGAATCAACCACCCTTCGGAGGGGCGTTCAGAAGTGTTCGTATTGGTGCTCGAGGGGCTGAGCTGGAGGCGGCGGTGGCCGCAGCCCCGCGCCGCTGTGTTAGTGAGTGAGTAGTCGTTCTTGGCTGAGTGGAGTCTGTTCGTGGTAATGTGAGCAAGTTCTTGATCAATGTCTTTTTTGATGCCAGGTTGTGAAGAGGTGGGTGGGAGTGGGGAGGGGGGAAGGAGAGCCCTGTGTCGGGGACCTGGGGTGGGGGGACCTGTTCTAGCACTGACTGTAGGGAGTGGGGAGTGGGAAAGGTACAGGGGGCTCACCTCTGCTCCTTGTACCTCCTCCCTCACCTTAACAAGCGAAAACGATGTAAAAGCCTCCTGCATGCTGAAAAATGTTAGAGAAAAAAACAAAACCCCTTTCTTTTTTGAAAAAAAAGAAGGGAAAAAAAAAGAATCATGACCCAAACAAACGTCCAATGCTTGCTGATGGGAACCGGAGTGGGGCTGTCCTGGAGGGCTGCCCCTCTCTGCAGATGAGGTTCCTACTCAAGTCTCCAAGTTGGCCTTTAATAAAATCTTCAGTTCCAATAACCTTTATATATATATATATATATACACATATATATATACATATACATATATATTAAAAAAAAGCTTGATGTAGCAGTTCTAGTTTAAAATGAATAGAAGTATTTCGGCCCCTGTTTTATTTTGATTTTTCCCTGGCCCCTGCATCCCGCTGTACCCTCCACCAACTCCACATTTTGATGTAGCAACTTTGGAAGAAAGAAAAAACAGGCGCTGTAAATGCACCGAGAGCTACCTCTGCCTCGAGCGGGGGCTGCAGGGAACTCGGGGGGCTTGGGCCTCTCCCTGGCCCCATGGGGCACCTGGAGAGGGGCAGCCTGGGCCCTGCCTGTTGGCATCCATGGGGAGCCCGGTTGCGGGGCTTAAACAACAAATTTGCGTAATCTTTTTTCTCTCTTTTTAAATATATGTACATATATAAAAATCTTTAAAAAAAAAATAAAAACAAAAAACGAGAAAAATGCCCATGACCTTAACTATTTGCTCTTACTTGTATCTTCCTTGATAGGTGACTAAAAATGGCTTGTTGGTCTAATTCACCAGCAATAACGATAACTTAAGACAGCCCCCTCCTCCTGCACCCATCCCCTTTCTGCAGCGCCCACAGAGCCGGGACCTTGCACTTCGCCCCTTCCTCCCCACCACGAGGATGCCCTTGGTGACCCCTTGCAGTGTGAACCAGCTGGACTGAACCTCGCTGGCTTCAGCTGCCCCCACGATCCTTCCCAGGCTTTTGGGATAACCCCCTCGGGGTGCCGAAGTGATGGGGACACCCCACTTGCGCCTGGGCTGGAGGGAGGCAGGTGGGCTAGCACCCGACGCACCTGGCCGGGTCTTCCTCCCTCTGGATTAGGAGCAGTAAGAGCCTTGCGGGAAGCCTGGTCCGTGAGACCTCCATCCTGCAAAATCACGTCCCACCCAAGCGGGGTCGGCTCCTGGGAGCGGTGACGGGACACGGGCACCCCCTGAGAGGGGCCGGTGCCGACGGGTGCCGCTGGCTTCCCCTCGGCCCGGCTGGGGGTGGGGTGTTCCTGGGGTTTGCATCAGCCCGTGGGGCCGGTGGAGCCAGGGTGGGGACCAAGGTGANGCCGCAGCGCCGTGCCCCGCCCGGCTCAGCGCCGCTGCCCTTTACACACGAGCTTTGCCAAACTGCGGGCGAGGAGCGGGCGCTTGGGGCTGTGCTGGACTTGGGACTCATCCTGCGACCTTTCCTTGTGGACGTAAGCTCCCGGGTAGAGCCGAGCCGTGCCAGGGCTGCGGGAGCGGGGGCTCCCCGGGCCCGGCACGGCAGGGGGATGTGACCGGGGCCGCGGGGGGGCGNGGGCACCCCCTGAGAGGGGCCGGTGCCGACGGGTGCCGCTGGCTTCCCCTCGGCCCGGCTGGGGGTGGGGTGTTCCTGGGGTTTGCATCAGCCCGTGGGGCCGGTGGAGCCAGGGTGGGGACCAAGGTGACCCGTGCCGTGCCGTGCCGTGCCGTGCCGTGCCGTGCCGTGCCGTGCCGTGCCGTGCCGTGCCGTGCCAGGTGAATGCCGGTGGCGGTCTTTTGCGAGGCAGCGACACGAGGGCACAAGCAGTGGCACCGAGGACAGGTGCCCAGAACCCGGGGCGGGGAGCAGCGAGAGCAGAGCTGGACGGTGCCGTGTCCCCCAAAACTGCGTCCTCGGGTGGTGTTTGCGAGCTGCCGCGGCGGGGACAGCGACTCCTGGACAAGGGACCGTGCGGGGGAGCAGGTGACAAAACATAACAAAAGGAAATAGAGGGATAAAGTAATGCTGTGATGTCATCCTCATCGACATAAATTATATAGAGAATAGTGGGTATTATAATACATAACGAAAGAAAAAAGAACCAAAATTGGATTTATATTTAATGAGGAGATACTATAAAAATATCTTGTCCTAGCTCCCATTTGCAAAAGTATTTTTCAGCTGGAGGGATATCTATTATTTTTTTCTCTTTTCTTTCTTTCTTAAAAAAATAATAATCTTCATACATACAAAGGCTCAGACTGTTAATATTGTTAACCTCTGAAATCAAAATACTCCGACCTGTTTTGTTTGATGTTTGAAGGGTTTATTTTGGTGCATTTCCTGGTGTTTTTTAAAGAGAGAGAGAGGAGGGAAAAAAAGATTAAGATTTTAAAATTAGAACATTTCTTTATAATTTAATATTCTATTTTAATAAATGCATTTATTACATGTAAATGTAGCAAGGAACTGGGCTAATAAAAATACTTTTTATTAGGTAATTTATTATAAGAAAAAAGGATATTTTATTTTATGATAAAGTGATCCTTAAAAGTTTAGAAGGTTTAGAATATATGTAGGTTAAAAAATACATTTGTATCCAGAGTATTGCTTAAAAAGTGTTTTTAATATATGTTTCCTTTTTCGTGTGTGTGTGTGTGTATGTAAAGGTGATAGTTATGGTGCAGATAGCCCTTTCCACAAATAAGAAATTAACACAGTTGGATGTATTTAAACAAAAAAAAGAGAAAAAAAATAGGTAATTAAAAGCAGAGAAGTAGAAGAGAAAAACCACTATAAACCCAAGCCTGTGCCCCCATCCTGTGGCTGCTCTGTCTGGGAATCCCCTTGGAAAGGGTCGAGGTCTGGATGCGCTTCAGCTCCGGGCTGGCTCTGGGGCAGTCTTTGGGTGGCATCACCCCACGCTGGCCCTGGCGAGGCCTGGCCCTGCTGTGGCACAGCACTTCCTGGGCACCCTGGGCATCCCAGGGTCCAACCTGACCCGATTCACCACCCGGGCAGGTGCTGGGGAGCAGAGTTTGCTCCTGCTGTGGTTCCCTGGGACAGGGGCTCGTGGAGAGCTGGGTGCTCAGAAGGCAAAGCTGGCACTGCCCACCTTCCTGCCCTCCTCCTCCTTGTTGCCAGCACTGCCAGCCTGATCCCATCCCAGGGAGCCGGAGGAGTTTTGTCCTCAATCTGGCTTCAGAGAGCCCAGTGTAATGCAAGGATTTATGGTCCTTAGCACAGCCTTGCCGGGAGGGACTGACAGCCACCATCGGCTGGGGCGTGCTCGTGGGGGCTCTGGAGACCCGCAGGGTGGTCACCGTCTGTTGCCTCCCTTTAGGCTCTGGCTCCTTCTCTTCCTGCGCTGGATGGGTTGCAGGGACAGGAGGGTTTGGTCCCAGTGTTCAGGCCAGGCATGATCTTGAGAACATCCATGGTCAGTCCTTCAGAGCTTGTGCCAGACCAGAGCTGTCAGCTTGTCCTGGTGCTTTGACCAGCCAGGGGCTGAGCTTAAGAGAGCTCCCGGCCAGCTCCAGCCCATCCTAGATGAGAACATGTCACCCCCAAGCCAGTGTGGGCACAACTCCTGCGAGACACCGATAGCAGGGACAGCCAGAGCAATGGGAGTGCCTCCGGTGGGGTTCCAAGCTTCCTTTAATCCAGGAAACCACTTCAGCATGCGCTTGGCTCCAGAACATCCTGGAGTGTTTCACAGGAACCGTCCCAGGGGCTGCTTTAGGGATGTGCTGAGCAGCCACAACCTCCCTGTGGGCTGGGGAGTGAGGGGTAGTCTGTCCCCCTCACATCCCGAATCCAGCCCATGTCCTGCTCCCCACCCCAAAGCAGTGGGAAGATGGGGCGATGCTATTGCTCTGTTGCCTTTCAAAGAAGCATTTTAAAATAAGTTTTTTTCTCTGTTTGTTTGTTTGTTTTTAACCAAAAATGAGAAGAAGAAAAAAAGGTTTGCATTGATGGGTATTAAAAAAATTTTAATAATAATAAACACTCAAATTTATTTCATATAATCCTAGAGTAAAGATTAAAAAAAATTAACTAGTTCAAATAGTAGATGCTATCCATATTGTTTAATCTATAGTAGATCCAAGTGATCCCAGACAGAGCAGAATGTAAAATAAACTTGTGAACACGATCATCATTAACTTCCCCGGGAATTCCATCTTTTTTTGGTACTATTTTTCTGAAGCAAACAAATAAATGACTGAAAGCCTAATAAAATAATGGCCACCAACTGGTACCTTCTGTCAATCAAAGTCCTGAAGTTATTTTTATAGAGGGGAAAAAAAAGACAAAAAAAAGTGATCTAATAATATGTATTTTTTTAAAAAGATACATTTGGGGGTTTATGTTGCTTTTTTAATAAATTTAGACAGATTTGGCTAGTCATGGAACAAAATAAGGAAGTTTTAGGCCATTAATTTTTGCCTTATTTTGACTTCCAGCCTTGGGCTTGGAGCAGGAAATTGCAGAAAAATGTTCAAAGTTGCTGTTACTTTCCTTGGGCTGTGCTTGGTTTTTGAACTTCTCCAAGCACCAAAGGTGTGGGAAGATCCTGGGATGGGCAGGTGGGACCATCCCAGGTGGGAAGGCGAAGGAAAGGAATATTGGGTGATCTCCCCTCTGTAAGGTGACAGACAGAGCTCGAAGGCAGCGAGGTGCCGGGTGGAGGCTCTGCCCTCGCACTGGGCAGTGTCAGGGCATTAGGGTTGGTTTGTTCCCTCTTTGTTTGTTTTCTTTCTTCTTCTTGGTTCTCTCTCCACCCCGGTTGCGTTGCACCGGGAGACGCCGTGCACCTCGGGATGAGCTCACTTGTTTAGCACGTGGCATCTTCCAGGAGATTTGGTTTGTTGGGTGTTTCTCTGCTTGGCCTCCAACCATCAGTTCTGACCATTGGAGCTGCGGGTGAGATGTTTGGAAACGTCTCTGCTGGCCTGAGAGGGCCTTCTTGCAGCCGTGCTGGGCCATGACATCCCTGATCCCACAGCTTTGCTTCCCAACAGCTGCCCTGACGCTGTCGTGCTCACGGGAGAGTGACACTCGTGGCACATGCCTGGTTTTGGGCTGCAGGAGCACGAAGGAGGCTGAAAGCCGTTCTTAGCTGGCACAGCGTGTTGTGCTCTGGATGAATCCTGAGTCCTGCAGTGCTGAGAGTGGGAGCAAGGGCTCCTCGAGCTGGCAGCACGCAGTGGGTGCTGCGATGGCAGACCCGCTCTGGGCGCTGCAGGGCAGGGCAACGCAGCCCTGGCAGCAGCGCTGGGGCAGGACGTGCCCCATGCCCCTGCCAGCTACTCAATTCGTTCCAGAGACAGGCCAGCACTTCTCTCTGGAGTACTGGTGCTGCTTTTCACTGCACCAAAATCTCTGCTTAAAGGAGAGCACTCAGAAAGAAACATCTGAGAGGCAACATCATTAGCAAAGCCGAGTGCCACAAAGAAAACACCCTTGGAAGTTGGTTCCCTCTGGGTTTAGCCTTTGCTCCTCTCCTCTGTGTTGGGGCTCAGCCGTAGCAAACCCACGAATCTCCTGCAGCTTGGGAGCATCCACACAGATGCCTTCGAGAAGCGCGGTGGCTGCCCCTTGCTCCCTGACGGTGCCTGCTTCGGGGGGCTGGGGTAGCCTTTACCAGCATTCATCACTCAGCAAAGCCATGCAATAGGTCAGGACAGGAATGAAGACAGTTCTCATTCGGTTTCTGCATATAAATAGCACTGTGAATCTGAGATCCCTCCCCGGGACCCTCCCGGCACACTGGGGCGTTCCGGGAAGCAGGGCACGATGTCTCCTACACTGCCGGGGGGGTTCGTGCTCGGTGGAATCAAGCGCCTGGTCCTTCCCTGCCGGGGTGGCAAGGCGGCCTGCTTGCTCTTTCAGTTTTGTTTTACCTCATTTTTTTGATTTGATACTTGAAGAAGCGTCAGTGATGGACATTGTGCAGTGGTGCCCTGGACTGGAGAGTGGATGCACTTTATCGTCGCTTGTGTACAGACAGTGGGTCCCGTCCCACCTCTCCGAGCCCCAGCAAGGTGTCCTTGGTGGCAGCAGAGCCAGTGCGGGCTGGTTCTTCCAAAACCCTTTCTAGGATGTTAGGGAGCAATCTCTGTGTTTTAGTGTGGGTTTTCACATCCTGTAGAAACTTGAAGTCATGTTCTGCTGTCAGTTGACCCAGTGAAAAATTCAGCTGGAATTGTGCTAGGCAGAATTTGGTTTGCCTGTGCCGTGCTAGCAGGAGATAGCAGAGGTTGGGCAGCTCCTGCCTCCCTCCCGTGTGACTCCACTGTTCCAGTGGGTTACTCTACTGGAATCTGGAGTCACTGCAGCCCTGGCAGGCTGCAGCATCCCCGCTGGATCTGCTCCAGCATCGCTTCAGGGCTGCTGATGGAGCAAATTGAAAGTCACCCCCAGTAAAGTGACACTAATGTAAAATCTGGAGTAGTTCCACTACTGTCTGTGTGAAAATGAAGTCCCCCTCCAATGGTGGCACCGGGTTGCTGACAGCAGGATGTGCTTTCTGGGCTTATGATGATGCTTTTGAAACAACTTGCAGAGAAACGGAGCGCTGAGATGTAGCAGTGTGGTGTGGCCGTGGAGATCTGTTCTTGGCTCCTGGGAGCTGGGACACAAGACACGATCACAGGCTGTTCTGCTTATCTGTGAAACCATCAGCATTCTTTTTTCCTTTTTCTTTATGAATTCTGTTCAAGATAATAATTTTAAAAAGGGGGGGGGGGGGAAGACCAGGGGCTGGATCTTGTTTTGCAGTACAGGATTTGCTCCCGAGTTAGAAAGCAGTGTTAAGCAAACATGAAAGGCAATGGGCACGAGGGCTGGCGGATCTCAGACTGGCAGGTCTGATCGAGCCGCAGCCACTGCAGAGCCGGCTCTGATCCCAGCCCCAGGCAAGCCAAGGAAATCCCCAGGGATGCCCAGAGCAGCCCCCGGGCATCCGACTGCGCAGTCGGGAGCCTGTGGGGCTGCAGAGGATTTCCTCCGGCTCTGCCCTGGTATCAAAGAGATCCAGGCTCCAGCTTGCTGCCATTGGGACTCTGGCAGAGTGGCTCCAGTGGGATTTCCCATGTGAGATGTGCTAAAACGAAACCCAAGCCACGGGGTCCCCGCAGCAGCTGATCTCACCGATACTCACCCAGGGGAGCACAGCCCTCCCGCGCCCTTCATGGCTTTGCTTGCACAGCAGCACATCGGCTTCCTCTCATCCTCGCTTCAGACTGACGCACAAGTTCGTGTGCATCCGCTCTCCCTTGGATGTGGGCGCTGCCGCACGGTCCTGCTCCCCGGTACTCCCACCTCGCGCTGAGCCAGCTGGCCACGGAGTCGCCCGGCCATTGCCGGCCACGTGGCCCTTCCACTCAAAGTCCATTCCCTATTATTTTGTGTTTGCCTTTTTTTTCCCCCCTCTTTTCTTTTAATGTCATAGGAAACCTGTAGTCGGGATTGTTACTATTGGAAACCGATCACATGTTCCATCCAGGTATTTTCGTCTCTCTGGTGTTACGCAAAAATAAAGGCCTGAGAGAGAGATATAACCGAACATAGAAGTAGAGTTAGGCTTGTTGTCTGAGTTTTGAGGCATATAGTATAATGGGAGAAGGAAAAAAATTAAAATAAAAGAAAATTAAAATAATGATGTTGCACAACTTGTAGAAAACAAAGAAGGGAAAGGGTTAATGTATTAAATGTGCTAAATTACATTAAGAACTTAATTTTATTAAAGTATTATTACTTAAGAAACTTGGTATCTGCTCTTGGTTTGTGTCTGTTCACACTTTAGGAAGGGCCAGAAGCACTGGTTGGGAACAAGGCCCTGCTGGGCTGAGTTCCAGGGCAGTGGGGCTGGACCTCCCTCTTCCACCCCTCCTGGGTCTCCCACCAGTCCCAGGCTTTTGGCAGCACTTCCTGGGGTTCATTAAAGCACTTGTGAGGTGATGAGCCTCCTGAAGCAGCTGCTTCTCCCAGTCCTGGTGCTAGCGGGTCCCACGTCTGTGAGCCACCTTGTGCCACATTTCACCCTTCCCACTTCTTCATCCCAGCAGAAAAGATCTAAAAACTGGAAAGCCTGGAAAAAAACTGAGTTGCCCACCCCAAAAGTGTCTCCATGAGTCTAAATGCACTCATCGTCCTGTGTGTCCATGCCAGTGCCTGGCTGATGGCATGTTGGATGGCACTGAGCCCCAAGGGGCACTTGGCTCAGCCCTGTCCCTTTGTGAAGCCCTCTGCAGCAGCATCTGTACCCCACACACCCACCTCTCCAGCTGGTGGGGGGCTGACATCACCTCTTGGCACCGTGTTTTGGTGTGGGCAGATGGTGTGGGAGGAGGTGGTGCTCAGCAGCTCCAGCTGGTCTGCAGGTTGCCAGGGCTTTGCCAGCTGAGGTGGGCATGGGGTAGAGCGCAGCCTGTGGGGCAATGGGCACCATTCACCTGGGGACAGCCCCCAGCTGTGGTCAGACCCAGGGTATGACAGCACATGGGTCCGACCAGCTCAGGGACAAGGCTGCCTCTGGAGGGGGCAGTGCTGTGGCGTAGGAACACAATGCCAGAGGGCTGGAGCCAAGGTCAGGGTGCTGCCAGGGCTGGGGTGGCTGCACGGTGGGTGGATAAAAAGGGGCACCTGTACGGTGCAGCCACGTCTGCGCCCTCTTTGTGCATCCCCAGCTGCCCCTGTGCCAGCAGCAGGATCCAAGCTGTTCTCCTAATCCTGAATTTCAAGCTCTTCCCTCTGGCCTCCCAGTGGGATATCCCCTCGCCCAGGCTACATTCATACCTTCCTCCCAACCCTCCTCCTCCTCACCCTTCATTGCCTGTGGATGCTGCCCAGCTGCCCCATGTGGGGCTGGCACTGCTCCTGCCTCAAGGAAGGACCTGGCAGAGAGAGCGAAAGCCTCAACAGCAGCTTTATTTGGGGATTTTGCCTCAATTTCTGTTTCATCGACAAATCGTGCCCCAAGGGGAGACCCTGGCCCAGATCCTACTGGCACAGCCAAGTGAGATGCAGTGACTGGGGGCAGCTGTGGAGAGAAAGAGATCCCCCAAAATCCCACACTGTGACCAGGGCCACACTCCCAGTACTGGGTCAATGGGGCAGGCTTCTCCACCTGCGCCGCTCTTGACTGACACCTGCCAATCACCCCAACAGCAGCACTGGGCTCAGCACAGTCTGTCCCAGCATCTTGGGTGATGCCCACCCTGAGGGGTGGCCGCTGTCCCCCAGGCAGGGGACAAGGCCACTGTCATCCTGTAGATGCAGCAGACGCTCCATCCAGTGGCGGCGTGTCCCCAGGCTGGGCCATGCAGCCACCAGCCACAGAGGCCAAACACTCGAGCAGGGAAGGGCCAAGCCATGCCAGGGGGCCCTCGCAGCTGGAGCCGAGGGGTCCCCACTGCTGACACCAGCTCCCACACAGGGAGCTGTGCAGAGGGACCATGTGCCCACCCTCAGCCCCCAAAACCCTGCTCCCCCTTTTTCCCCTCCTTGGGGCTTCCCAAAGGCCAAGGCCCCTCAGTCCCTGCTCCCTTCTCTTTCCATGGAAGTATCACAGTTTCTCCCTTCGCTGGGGTCATGCTACAGGGGGGGGGTCATAACACAAAAACAGGGTCACCCCCACCCCCACCCCAGATGGCCCCAGCAGCACCCGGAGGCACTCCCAGCTCTCAGTGCCACAGGGACAGGGCTGGGCACAACCAGCTGCATCACTGCTGGTTTCATCAGGAAGGAGAAGGCTGCACCCTGTGTCCCCCTCCCTACCCACCCCATGGGGCTGTACACAGGGCGTCACCAAACAGGGACTCACCGTGTTCGGGCTTGTTCAGTGCCACCCAGTCACCCAGGGACTGTGCCTGCAGGGCTAAAGGGAGCAGGGACACAGGGGATGGCATGCCCCCAAGCTTGGGGAGAGAGGGGAGACACCGATGCTTTGCCTCCCCCGCCGTTTTTGTTGGTCCTACACAAAGACAGGTGGAGCAGCATATGGGCAGTATGATTGTGCACACAAAAGCAGCCACCAGCCTGCACTGCTCAGGGAGCTGCGGCGGGCAGAGGTAGAGGGCGAGACATATGTGCCACCGTATGCTGGGTGGTGGGGGGGCAAGGTGGGGGCAACCCCAGGGGCTCAGATGTTCTGACAGCAGGGCGCTTGCCGGCCCTCCTGCTGCGTGGGCAGCACCCGGATGGGCTCGATGGTGGTGGAGGGACCGAACTCTGACTCCGGCTGCCCAGTGATCTGCCTCTGGGACACGATGCGGTAGATCTCTGCCAGCAGAGAGAGAAGGGAAGTGAAAAATCAGTTCTTTAGGTAGGTATTTCAGTGAAGGATCTGCTCCCTCCACAAACACACAGCTCCAAGGGTGCAAATGCCACCTCTCCCCACCCCGGGGAGCAGGATTCCAACCCAGATCCCACCCATTACAGCCAGGACCCCCAGGGGGGTCCTGGGAGGACACAATGTCCAAAGCCATCTCTATTCCTGTCCCTCCCTTTCATGGTTGCCCCTTACCCGAGAGGATGTTGTGGAAAGCCGTCTCCACATTGGTGGAGTCCAGAGCAGATGTCTCAAGGAAGGACAGCCCATTCTTCTCTGCGAGAACAGTGTGAGCTCAGGTGGGTGCCATGAACTCCAGCCAGATGGGATGGGGCTGGAAAGGGTGGGGGAAGATACCTGCGAAGCTCCTGGCCTCATCGGTGGGCACAGCCCGCAGGTGCCGCAGGTCGCTCTTGTTGCCCACCAGCATGATGACAATGTTGGCGTCAGCGTGGTCCTGCAGCTCCTTCAGCCAGCGCTCTGCGTTCTCATATGTCAGGTACTTGGCGATGTCATAGACGAGCAGAGCTCCCACTGCCCCCCGGTAGTACCTGGGGGACAGCGAGGGGACAGGGTCACAGCAGGGCCCAAGGCAAGGGCCACAGATTGGGAGCAAGGAAACTCACGCTGAGGTGATGGCTCGGTACCGCTCCTGCCCGGCTGTGTCCCAGATCTGAGCCTTCACTGTCTTGTTGTCCACCTGGATGCTCCTCGTGGCAAACTCCACCCCAATGGTACTCTTGCTCTCCAGGTTGAACTCATTGCGGGTGAAGCGCGAAAGCAGGTTGCTCTTCCCCACCCCAGAGTCTCCGATGAGCACAACTGGGGGGGCACAAATACAGTGTCAGCTCACTCAGCCACCCAGGAAAGCCACCCATCCCACAGCCTGGCAGGGATGGGAGTCTCCCCATCTGCCCCCCCACTATCCAGACCCTACCTCCTTCTTACCCAGAAGAAGCTGACAGGTGACGGGTGAAGCAGAGCAGGACCAGCTGCCTCTACTCCTCCCAGCAGCATCACTGCTGCCTATAAATACCCGTTGAGAAAATCCCTGCCATCACTGGGAAGCTGCCAGGAGTTTCTGTCCCTGGGCATGGGAAAGCACCATATGCACTGATGTACCCGAAATGGGCAGAAAACCAGGGTCAGGACCTGTGTGGGGAGAGCCAGGCCAGAGGCCAGGCAGAGCTGGGGCTCCTCTTGCCAACCCTGTGTGCCCTCCAACCCTGAGGGCACACAGGAGGACTTAAAGGCATGGTTTGAAAGGAAGCATCCTCCTCCTCCGCTGATGCTGGTCCAGCACATGAGCCAGGAAGTCCCTGGGTGTGGGTTAAACACATTTTCTGCCTGTCCCAGATCTGGCTGGTTCCTGTAAAACCTGGTGAAACAGGCTCTGGGGAGCTTTATCGCACACCTCCCCAGTCAAGTTTGTTGAGTTTGTGACTCAACAGGTTTTTGGGTTTATTTTTAAGTTGTTTTTAATTCCCTCACTGCCAACCCTGTTCATTCCCCAGGTGTACTCAGACTCTTCACTTCGCCCACCTGTGGGACATATCTCTCCCCACCAGGGCTGGACAACAGCAGGGCGGAGGTCACAACCATCCAGTGACCACGGTGGGGAGGACACAGGAACAGCAGCCCCAGCAAGAGGCCGCTGGGATGCCACACACTGCAGGGGCTACAGCAAGGCACAGCTACACTCAGTCAAGGCTCAGCAGCCACCATCCTGCAAGGATGTTGCTCCATGTCCTGGACAACCTCTTCCCACCAGCTCCAGCCCGTAGACATGGCTCCCTTGCATGGTGCAAAGCCTCTGACAGTGTAGCCGCGCTGTTGACAAAACCCTCAGTGCAGGGCAGCCAGCAAAGAGCCTGGCTCCAGGAAGCCCAGCAGTATGTTGACAGCTCCCCAGGATCACGGAGGGCAGCTGGAAGGCACCAGAGCATCGCTGGCAATTGCTGCATCAGGACAGGCAGCACACGAGGGAAGGGCAGCTCCTCCACAGCATCACAGGATGGTTTGGGTGGATGGGACCATAAAGCCCATCTTGTTCCACCGCTTGGTTCCACTCTCCCAGAGTGCTCCAAGCCCTGTCCAGCCTGGCCTTGGACACTGCCAGGGATGGGGCAGTCACAGCTTCTCTGGGCACCCTGTGCCAGGGCCTCCCCACCCTCATAGCCAAGAATTCCTTCCCAATATCCGATCTAACCCAGTGGGAAGTCATTGCCCCTTGTCCTGACACTCCAGGCCCTTGTCCAAAGTCCCTCTCCAGCTCTGTTGGGAGCCCCTTTAGGCACTGGAAGGGGCTCTGAGGTTTCCCCAGAGCCTTTTCTTCTACCGGCTGAATACCCCCAGCTCTCCCAGCCTGGCTCCAGCCCTTGGAACATCTCTGTGACCTCCTCAACTTGTTTCAGGAGCTCCACATCCTTCCTTTGCTGGGTGGCCCCCGAGCTGGAAGCAGATTTGCAGGGGGGATCTCACGAGAATGGAGCAGGGGGGCAGAATCCCCCCACTTTGCCTGGCTGCCAGGGAGGCTTCTCAGCTGCTGCCCACTGCACGGAGCTCTGAGAAGACCATAACAGCCTGGACAAGACAGTAGGAAATGCAGGCCAGTGGAGAGCCAGGTTCATTATCACTTTCTGAGCCTCGAAGTTTTGATCTGAGCTCGGTTGTTTACCAACAGCGAGAAACTGCTGCTTCCCCAGCTCAATTGCCACAGTCCCTATCCTGGCAGTGCCTGCTCCATGGCAGGCTTCAGAGGGCTTTGGACCACGCCAGGGATGCAGGGTGGGTGGTGCAGGGTCCTGCAGCCTGTACAAGTGATGAGCCCCACATTCCTGAGTTTGAATGGCTTGAGGAGCTGCAGCAGCATCCCCCACCCCAGGCACAAAAGCATTTGACACATTCTGTCCTCACTGCCTCCAAACACATCCTGCGAGCACTGGTGAACATCCTCAGCACACTATGTCCCACTGCAGGGAGGGAAACAGCCTGGAGCTCCACACGGGGCCCCAAGGAAGGGTCCCAGGAGCAGCCATGCCCAGAGCTGTTCCTCAACCACTCTGAGCCCCTCCATCAGTATCGGGGCCTTGCACAGCTGGAGTGCGCATTGTGCTTTGCAACAACGGATGCTCCCGTTGCAGTGGAACTTGGGATAATGCTGCTTCCAGCTGTAACAATCTCCCTTTTCTCAGGGGAGAGCCTGGGCTCGCAGAGCTGTTGGACCTGGGAGCACTAGCCCAGCTCCATGCCCCTGGATGCTGCAGCCCCCTTCGACTTTGCTCCTGCTTCGGGAGGGATGAGCTGCCCTTGCATTGAAAACTGAGTTCTCCTATTTTTTAAGAACTCCAGAGACCACCAGGAGGGGAATGAAGAGCCTGTGGCGAGCTGCTCCCAGCCTTGGCTCCTGTAGGATGACAGGGGATGGACAGACACAGGAGGACCATGTGCTGAAGCCCCCTCAGAGCCACACTGCTGGCACAGCACTGGGCGGGAAGCGCAGAACAAAGCAGCTGGGAGAGCTCCTGCCTGGGCATCGTACTCAAGGCACCACTCAGCATCAGAGTTTCCCCCACACCAGGTCCCAGACTAACTCCAGGGAGGAGCATTTTCCTGGGCAGTGGCCAGGGGAGGTGTGCAAGGAGCCAGGGGCTACCAGCATGTTGCTGGCTGGAATTACACCGTGTCGGTGGCTAGAATTACTCGGGGCCTTGCGGGCAGGCCTGCGCGGGCAGGCTGACTCACAGCCACCCACTGGTGAGCTCACACCCTGGATTTTATGGCTCAGGAGGCTGTGGCATTGCCAAGATGTCCCTTTGCTTCCCCAGCATCTGCTTCGGCCACAGCAGACCGCAGGGAAGCCTGGCACACACAGGGATGGGGGTGCTTTGTGGCGATGCTGGGCTCCCTACAGCCAGAAATGCCAGCTTTGTGTCTTCGAGGGCCTGTCCCTGTCCCTCTCCCCCACCCGCCCCGTGCGCAGCAGCGAGGTCATAGCAGGACCAGCACCAGGAAGGACAGGCCCGGATCCCTGGATCCTTCCCCTCCACTGAGGCCGGGGAGCAGCACGGCTTTCTCTCCTGGGGTTGATTCCTCAGCTCCCAGATGTGCTCCCCTCACCCAGTGTTGCAGAGCAGAGCACTCACGGATGTTCAGGGGCCGACAGGGCACCCACAGAGGCCCACGGACCAGCCTTCCCCACCACCCCCGGGACCAGCACCCCGCCATGGCCACAGCCACCTCTCGCAGGACGCTGTGCGCTCAGGCCAGGGCTCCAGCCTCCTCCGCAGCAGGAAGGAGCTGCTGTAATGAGCATCGGGACCTCAAACCATCAGACCAGCTGTAGCAAACCCTCCGACCACGGTAGCGTTTCAACCCCAGCCCCACCAGTATCCACCCTCATTCCCAGCGCAGTGAAACACCACAACAAGCGCCCCCCGCCCCGTCTCGTCCCGTGAACTGGGAACTGCGTGTCAGCTGCCAGTACAAGCCCCAGCTTCCAGTCCCATGCCGAGGGTGCTGCGCGGAGCCGGCCCTGATGGCAGCGGGCTGAGACCGGGCACAGCTCACTGCAGGCACGGCCAGCGCAGGCCAGGCAGCAGACCCACCTTTGAAGAGATAATCGTACTCATCATCCTTGCCCCGCATCTCGCCCAGCACCACAGCCCGGCTCCCACTGGGCCAACTGGGATTTCCGGGCCTTATCCAGCGCTGGCAGGGGCTGTCCCCCGGCACCCATTGGTAGCCACAGCCCTTCCTGCTCCACACCCATTGGCGGCCGGGGCTGCCCGTCAGCACTCAGGTGTGCTCACCTGGGCCAGGTGAGGGGGGCAGGGATGCTGCATGGCGGCAGGGACAGCCACCACCGGCGCGTGCTCCTGATGGGGACACTGGCGGCCACGCAGAGCCGCGGGTGTGACGTGGAGCTGGGCCGGCACGTCTGGTGTGGTGCGAAGGGGAAGCGAGTGAAAACACGGAGAATCCAGCAGGAATTCTCCCGCTTCCGAGGCGTTTCAGATAACTGGAAGAGGCTGCGTCATCGTTTGAACTGATAAAGTTCAAACGGGGACGTAAACCGGGAAAGGCTGCATGGGGAGGGGGCACAGGGGGAGCATGGCTTTAGGGTGGGAGGGAGTGCAGGGGGGCCGTGGCATCGGGGTAGGAGGGGGCACAGGGGAGCCATGGCATCCAGCCGGGCTGCTTTGGAGGCCACGATCTTCGGCACATCATGAAGGTGGGGACCCAGGGCGTCGACCACAAACACGCAGGAATTCCAGCTCAGTAAACCTGCATTTCACAAGTCCTTTAATGATTGTGTCACGCCCGTGCTGGACACAGAGCTGCTCCCGGCCCCACGGCACTGGGCCCCGCACTGAGCCCTGTCCTGCCATGCAGACAGCAGGCACCTTTGCTTGGTCCGGCTTGCCCCATGTCTAGGGATGAGACAGATGTCTAGGGATGAGACAGCCAAGGGCTGAGTGCTGCCACCACTCCTTAGGGCTTGGCTCGACTCCAGAGCAGTCCCTGGTGGGACAGACACCTATTGATCAGCCACATCCTCAGTGCATGGCACAGGGTGGCTCTACAGGAGCAACCCCAGGGCCACAGGCAATCAGAGAGGCTCCCGTTGCTGGCATGATCCTGCCCAGAACCTCCCGGCTTCTTCCCCCAAGGTGCCTCGGGGGTGTCCTGGTCCTTTGCCCTGCAGGTCCAGAAGGGCTGATACGGTGTGTGACAGTGCTGACGTTACTCAGGGCCCAGCAAAAATGAAACAGAGAGAGAAGAGCTCCTGGAACTGGTGCTTCCCACTGTCTATGGCAGAATTTGGCTCATGTCCAGGCTGGTGGTCCCCACTGCACCAGGACAGGGGTGGCACTGCAGGCAGGGTGACACCAGCCTGTGCTGGTGGCCACCGGTGTGTCCCGGGGCTGTGGGGTTCCCCGGGGGCTTCCCGGGGTGCCCAGCAGGCTCAGAGGGCCACGCAGCACGGGCGCCTCTCCGCCTGCGCCGGGGCCGTGCTTGCGGTGTTCTCGCTGGCAAGTGACACCGTGTTGCTTTGGCTGCTTCTCTGCTTCTGCTTCTGCACTTTGTAGAAGATTTCTGCAAAAGAAGTGCCGCGAGGTCTGTGTGTCAGCCAAGGCGCCCTAGGGACACAGGGACAGCTTCAAGCCTGCAGCCCCCACTGCTCGCCCACAGCTCAGCACGCCAGTGGCTCTCCTTCTCCTCTATGCAGCAGAGGGGTGACTTGAGAAGTGACAAGGGAGCAGCTCCCACAGGGTGCATCCCTGAGAGGCGCCTGGGGAACACCCTGTGCTTGGGCAATTTCCTCTTGCCCAACCTGGGATTAGTGCTTCACCCTGTGCTGGGGCTGGCAGCTCACTGGGCCAGGCTGGTTCAGCACAGCACTGCACGGCACAGCATGGTACAGCACTGCACAGCTTGGCATGGCTCAGTACAGTACAGCATGGTGTGGTACAGCACTGCACAGCTTGGCATGGCTCAGCACGGCATGGCACACCTCACTGCCCGGATGCAGCTGGCTGCCATTCCTGGAGAGCTGCTCTTGGACTCCATCCCCGTCCCCCCAGGTCCCCATGGCCGGTTTGGTGGGATGCTGGAGACATCAAGTCATGAGCCCAGGACAACAGGAAGAAGACTGGAGATTATGGGGGAGAAGCAACCCCTGGGGCTTCAGGGATGCCCACGGGCCGTAAGAACAAAGCTGAGGGTGTGGGGAGCGAAACGCCCAGCACCAAAGGCTGAAAACCAAACCAGCCAGAAAGACAACACCAAAACCAGCCCCAAAGACCTCATGAAACTAGCCCCAAATAGCTCAAGTGGAGCAGGGAGAGAAGCACTGCACATCGTCCGCCCAGCCCTGCGTCCCTGGGAAGGGACCCTGCGATGCCCTGGGACCCCGCTGCACCATGGTGCCAGTGCCTGTACCCTTCAGGATGGCCTCAAATGCTTCCTCAACATTGGTGGAGTCCAGCGCTGAGGTCTCAACGAACAGCAGCCCATTGTTGTCTGCAAGGAGAGGAGCCCCTGAGATGGTGCAGACCCCAGTGAGGACATGGCTCCAATCTGGAGCACCTTTGGAGATGTTCAGGTGCCTGGCCTGGTGCAGGTCTACACTACTGGGGAGGTTCTCAAGCCCCCAGCCCTGTGGTGGGGTGCCAGCCCATACCTGCAAACATTTTTGCCTCCTCCATGGGCACCTCCCGAGCCTGGGCGAGGTCGGTCTTGTTCCCCACCAGCATGACAACGATGCTGGCTTCGGCATGGTCGTACAGCTCCTTCAGCCAGCGGTCCACCACATCATATGTCTGGTGCTTGGTGATGTCAAACACGACCAGGGCACCCACAGCCCCCCGGTAATACCTGTGACAGAACCTCATCATCATTCCATGCTCCACATCCCCCCCCCAGCATCCTCACCCATGGGGCTGAACCACGAGAGCATTCCCCTCCGAGTCCCAGGAGAAGCATGGATTTCAGGCCTCCCGTCCTTACGCTGAGGTGATGGCGCGGTACCGCTCCAGTCCGGCAGTGTCCCAGATCTGAGCCTTCACCACGGCGTCTCCCACCAGGATTGTGCGGGTGGAGAACTCCACACCGATGGTGGTGCGGCTGTCATGGTTGAACTCGTTGCGGGTAAAACGAGAGAGCAGGTTTGTTTTCCCCACCCCAGACTCCCCGATCAGGACGACTGTGGAAGGAAGGAGAAATTCCACTGGACTGCCCCAGCTACCAGCACTGGTTGCATGGGCATTGCTTGCTGTCTGATGACCCCAGACAGGCAGCAGAGGCTGGGTAGCTGTGTGGGTTTAACCCCTGGTATGGTCACTCCTTCAGCAAACAGTGGTCCCCGTGGTAGCCCAGCTGTGCCCAAGAGCTGTTCAGGGGGGTCACTGCCACCGTGCTCTGGGCAGCAGGAGTAAGGCAAGGATGTTGGTGAGTCCTGGGTCACCCTGCTGCAGTGGGCACCCAGAATGGGCGGCACACTGGAGCCTGTCTGTCTCCACTTGCCCAAAGGGAGCAGTGAGCTCCAGCAGAGTCCAGCCAGTAGCACCTGGCAGAGACCAGGTGGGCCCAACAAGCTCAGGATGGTAGGTATGAGGCTGTGCCCCCATTTCTCCAGCTCAGGTCTGACCCCCACGTCCTCTGCATGTGCCACCACCCAGGTCACTGCAGCAAATGACTTTTCAATGCCCACTGCTCTCGGGAGTTACAGATTCTTACGGCATTTATGTCCCACACACTCAGCCCCAGCTTTCACAGCCCCATCCTGCACCTGCAATTTGCCTAGCACTCCACACCTGCAGCCTTGGGGTGAGTGTGCATCTCCCTGGGCTTCTGTGGACCCTGGTGCCGCTCAAGAGCCCTGGCCTCGCGGCTGTCAGTGGTCGGTGCCTGCTTCCCAGTCCCCTGACCCTGTGCAGCTCCCGGTGCCCATCACAGCTGCAGGGATAGTCAACAACGTCCCAGCTCGGGACACAGCAGCTCTGGGGAAAGGGCACTCTCGTTCCCTCCCCGCAGCTCCTGGCTTTCTGCTCCACCCCTTTTGGGGAAGAGAGAGGTCGCATCAAGCGCAGGACTCACCCTTGAAGACAAAGTTATAATCCTCCTCGGCGCTGCCCATGTCGCTCCGGCTGCCGCCTGCCCTGGGTTTCCTCCTTCCCGCTGCCAAGCCTCGAGCGGACGGCGGGGCGGGCCGGGCTCCCGGAGGCGCCGAGGGAGAGGAAGGAGCGACCAAAGGTTCCTGTCTGCCGGGGAGCGAGAGGGGGCGAAGGGGGCCCGGGGGAGCGCGGAGGGGCTGGGGCAGCGGCGGCGACGGAGGGTGGGTTGGCGACAGCGCGGCCGGTTGAGTCAAGGGGTGGGACTGGGTGTCGCAGCGCAGGTTGGGCAGGTAGTGTCACCCCTGGGACCGTCACGGGGTGGCGGGAGGAGGAGCCAGGGCCTGATCCTGAGTGCGGAGCAGGCTGGGGCAGCGAGGACAGCATGAACAGTATGGGCAACACGGACAGCGTGGGTAGGGAGGGTTGCGAGGGCACTGTGGAGTGCGAGGGCAGCGTGGGCAGGGGCAGCGCAGACAGAGCAGTGAGGGCAGCACGAGCAGCGTGCGCAGGGAGGCCGGCACGGGCGGGGAGGGCAGCGAGGGCAGACTGGGGCAGCACGGGCAGAGCAGGGAAGTGTGTGGTGCGACGGCAGCGAAGGCAGACCGGGGCAGCAAGGGCACAGGAGAGGACTGTGAGATGTGATGGCAGCGAGGGCAGCTGTGCCAGGAGCAGAACCCCCGCTCAGCCCGGCTCCCGCCGGCTGTGAACGTTCCCTCGCCTCTGCTGCCATCGTGTGAAAGCCGGGGAAACTGGGACGGGAAGGAGCCCCCACCACCCCCAGCTATCCCAGTGCGACCAGCAGGGCTGTGCAGGGGCTCGGCTCTATTGTAACCACTCTCTTTTGACAGCAGCCTCTTGCAGCTTCTTCTCTTTCCCCAGGGCAACGGGCACCTCCAAAACACTGCCCAGGCAGTCCCAGCCCAGCTGGGTTGTGCTACCCCGTCAGCTCCCCCAACAACAGACGCAGTGGACACAAGCGTCAAACACACTTTTATTCCCTCCAGCTTTTGTATTCCCCCCACCTTATTTTTAAGACCACACTAGAGCTCCGGGGTGCCCATGGGGCCACACATCCAACCCACGGCAGAGACGGTGATGGCATCGGAGCGCAGTGGCACCTCGGAGCCCTCCACTGCCTGCTCATGAAGCGGCCACCTGCGTGAGTGGCTCCTCCAGGTACTGGACCAGCGCCTGTGCCTGCAAGCAGAGAATGGCATGAGCCACGCTCAGGTGGGTTTTGCAACCTGTGTACCCACTGCCCACCTGCTTATTGTAATTTATATTTCAGTTTAGAGCCTTAAAAAGGTGTGACGTGGCACCTGGGCAGGCACAGGGGACAGATGAGTCTCTGCAAGGTACAAAGAGTGTCCCAGGCACAGCAGCTTCCCCCAGCCCTTCTGTCCCAATCCTCTTCAACAGTTCTTTCCCACACGAAAGCAGGGATGCAGCTCTGCAGCCCCCCGGCTACCTCCCCACCAGCATTACCTTGGCCTTCAGCATGCCAAATCCGACTGTCTCCTTGGCGTACATGCAGAGCAGCAGGTTTGCCACCCGTGTGATGGCCACTCGCCCCTCCTGCCCAGGGAGAAACAGCACCTGTCACACCCCAGCTTGGCCTGGACCCCTAGCACGGTCCTGGGGGGACCCAGCACCACAGCCAGGCCCCCAGGGAGGGCAGGGCAGGCCCTAGCCCCACTTACCATACAGTCCATGAGGATAAATTTGAGGTTGTCCTCATTGAACGCCTGGTGCCCATTCTTGTCGTAGGCCACCCAGATGTTGCTGGCGATGGCCGCGGTAACCCTGGCATCAGTGTCCCCGTAGCCCGAGTATGCAAGCAAGGACCCCTCGTTGTTCAGCAGCCTGGGAAGGACACAGTAGGGCAAACTGATGCCTCTAACACTACACCCTCTTTCAGTAGCAGGAGTAGAGCAAACCCTGCCACCCAGTCCCAAGCACTGCTCCCAAGGCACCCCCGCTTTGCAGGCGTGTCGGCAGGGGGTGGGGGGGGCTTCAAAGCCAGAAAGCTCTGCAGTGGCACCAGGCCCAAGCAGAGCAGTGCAGCGCTGTGGTGGCTACGTCTGTTGAAGCAGTGGGACCTGCCACAGGCTGGGCATGAGCCTGGGGGACAAACACTGCACTATGCATGGCCCCAGCTCTGTGCATGGCCCTGGCACCGTGCATGAGGCATCCCAGCACCGGGCATCGGGAACGGTGCAAGGCCACAGCCCCACACACTGTGCACAGCCCCAGCACCGTCTGTAGCCCGGCACTGTGCAGGGTGTGTGGCCTCAGTCCCATGCCTGCCCCTGGTACGGCCCCTCACCTTCCCCAGGTAGGGGCAGGGAGCATCCCTGGGCAGGGGCAGGAGCAAGGTCAGGGAGCATCCTTAGGCAGGAGCAGGAGCAGGGGCTGGGGGCACGTGAAAGGCAGGCAGCATCCTTGGGCAGGGGCAGCATTCCTGGGGCAGGAACAGGGAGCACTGCCCGGTGCAGGGCCAGGGGCAGGCAGCATCCCTGGGGCAGGGACACGGGCAGGAGCAGGGAGAGGTTCTGGGGCAGGAGCAAGGGCAGGGGCAGGGACGGGGAATGGTAGGCAGCAGCTCCGAGCAGGGGCAGCATCTGCCGGGGTAGATACAAGGGAAACATCATCGGGCAGAGAAAGCATCTCCCCGCAGTAGCGTCACCCCCCATCAGGGACCGCCCGGTGCCCGCCACCCCCGCCCGGGGAAAGCCGCCCCCCGCACTCACAGGGTGCTCTGGAC
>WEIT01037315.1:271613-287628 GCA_013389985.1 Dryoscopus gambensis | reverse complement strand
AGGTACTCGGAGAGCGGCTTTGGGGGTGGTGGCAGTGGGAAGGGTGTGAAGGACCAGGGTGGGGTCTGGGGGCTTGGCCCGTGGGCTGGGCTGCGTGGGAGTGGGAAGGAGAGTGTTCCCTGAGCGGAGGTGTGGGAAAGGTGCTGGGATTTTGGGCAGAGCGACATGGGTGCATGGGGGGCTGCTGGGGGGACATCTGGGGTCCTGGGGTAGGTCTGGACTTGTCTGGAGGCAGATTCCCTGGGCGAGGGGAGAGGAGCCGGGCAGATGTTTGAGGCCAACGTTGGATGAGGTGGAGGAAAGGAAACATCCGCCCTTCCACGGGTGGGCTGGTGGGGGCTCTGCACCTGCTAGGGAGCGGGAGAGGGCTGGAATTGGCAAGAGCTGGCTCCAGGGCTGGGATTAGCAAAGGCTGGGATTGGTAAAGGCTGGCTCTAGGGCCGGTCCTGGCACTGTGGAAGTGGCGATGCCCACTGGGACAAGGTGTCATGGGCTCTGCTCTGGGCTGGCTTTGCGCATTGGTCGGGCACAGGGCACAAGGTCGGTGTGTGAAGGCCCTGGCAGGGGTCTCTGGGCAGCAGTTCATGGTGTGGGCAGGGGCTGTGCACGTGTGGCACTCCTGCCCCTTTCCGGTCTGCACTGGGGAGCGCATTGGTACAGGAGGTGTGGAGTGAGGGCTTTGTGCAGGGAGGGCACAGAGCTGTGTGGGGAGGGACACGGGGCTGTGTGGGGAGGGACACGGAGCTGCGTGGGGAGGAACGCAGACACGGTGATCCGAGGCCAGGGCTGTGCTGTCCCCAGCCTTGTTTTTAGAGTTCTGGTGCAAAGGCTGAGAGCTCTGGAACAGGCATGTGTTTCACTCCCTGTCCTGGCCTTCCCCCTCTGAATTCCCAATAGTTTGTGTTTTCCAAGTACAAGGCTGTATTTCCTCCAAATCAATATGGGAATGCCCCAGCAGGGCCAGCAGTGAGAGTTTTGTTTGCAGGTGTAAATCCCAGCACACCACACAGTAAGGAAGAGGTGTCCATGCTCTGTGGCACGCTCACAGGGAATTCAGTTGCAGAAATAAGAATTGGAGAAGACCTAGTTTATTTCCATTGGCTGATAAAGGATTGTTCCCTTTTCCATAGAGCTCTGTCCTGTATTAAAACAGAGTTTGGCTTTCCTTAGGAGAAAAACTCAAATGAGCAGATTAAACCAGTTCAGTCATTCAGGATAAACGGTGTGTTTGGGTTAGGGCTGAAGCACTGTTGGTCTGGGTTTGGAAGCCTTCAGCTCTTCTGAGGGAATGGCTCTGTTCTTTCTGAGATTTACTCCATAGTTTGTGATTTCAGAGCTTGTCTTTGCTTTGTTGGTTTTCATTAACACTTCAGACATCATCAGCAACTGGTGACTGTGTGGTACCTGCATGGGCTCTGAGAGCTTGTCAGTTCCTTGTACTATTCACAGAGTGGATATGATCCCTGGAGCTTTGTTACTGGTATCAATCCTTTGCCTGAAAAATGCTCTGCTTGTTTTTCAGTTCAAAGAAGAGATTTCTAGACGGTTTAAAGCCAAACAGGATCAGCTGGTTCTGATCTTTGCGGGGAAGATCCTGAAGGATGGAGACACGTTGAATCAACATGGGATCAAAGATGGGCTGACTGTGCACTTGGTCATTAAGACTCCGCAGAAGTAAGAGTTTGGTCTCGGCGGGGCTGGGGTCAAATGGGGGTTGGGAGTAACTGAATGTGATGATCCTGGTGGGCTTTCCCTGCCCTGGCTGTGCCACGCAGCAATGGAGTTTGTCACTAACGTGTCCATGGATGACACGGCTGTGATGGTGGATGGCAGGTACGTGGAGGGGCTGGTCCTTTCACATGACTCGTGTGTGTGTCTTGGAAGAACCCATCAGAAATGGATACTGGTTCTAGCAGACCAGCAAAAGTTCTTGCAAAAGTTGCTGATAAAAGAAATTACTTTCCCAGTGGCTTTGTGTTGCTGTAGAAGCCAATACCTGGGTTTTCTGTCAGCTCCTGCTACATAGTCAGCTCTGAGCCCGTGCTCAGGCTCTCAGAGGTGCCACAGGAGGCACACAGCATGCGGAGCCCTGTGGGACTCCTGTGTGGCCCCTGGAGGCACAGCTGCACAGGCCGGTGCCAACAGTGGAAGCTCCACGTCGGGAGTGTGCAGAGGCTTGGGATGTGCAGCCGTGGACACGGGGCAGAGTGGGGGTTCGCTCGTGTGGTGCTGCGGGCGCACCCCATGGCAGTTCCCCGTGGGCATGGGGCTCACGTGCAGCACAGACCTCGGCCTGAGAACGGGACACAGGACTGACCGCAGGGTCCTGAGGGTTTTGCTGTTCCCAGCACTTTCCAGAGGGATGGTGGGCATGGGAGGATTTGGGGAACAGCTGCTGTGCTGTAGTTGCAGCCACATTTCATTGATCTTGAAAGACCCTTTGCAGCCATGCCTCAGGTGCCAGCTGCAGTGTGCCCCAGCTCTGGGGGAGCTCCAGGACTATGTCTCTGTGCAGTTCTGCTGTCCCCTGGGAGAGCTGCATTAATCAAGATGAGTTTTTTTCATGTGTTTTTTTCCCACCTGTTTTTTTACAAACACAAAGAAGTGTACTGTCAGGTTCTGCAGGAGGCTCTCCTTGGATTCTGCCTCCCCAGGTAGCCTGAGAGCCTGATGCTGTTTCTGCTGTCTCCACTATAAATGTGGTATTGGTGAACCACTTCAAAGGGTGAACCAGAGCTGTCTTGGGCTGCTCATTTTTCTCCTGCTAATAGTCCTAGATAAGTGCTTACTGAAGACACTAGAGCCTCTTGCTGTGAGAAGAGGCTGAGAGAAACCAAGTGCCCTTCCTCTAGCTTCCTTCTTCATTTTTTGTTCAGCTTCTCATTTGCTTTGTTTCCCCACTCTTTGCCTCTCTCGGTGGCCACCGGTTTTCAGCAGCAGTCAAGTTAGTCTGGACATTGGACAGGGACCTTCAGGGTTGATTTTTCAAGTTCTAGAAGAGTGAAAAAAGAAAGGGAGATAGAGAAAAGGAATAATTCTTGTTTTGGGGAAAAAAAAATCAGGAAATCATTGTTCTTATTGTCAGAGGTATAATAGCATTATTTGAGGTGAGTAAAGTGAATTTTGTGGTCTAATTTAATGAAAGCTCTTCAACACTAATCCAGGACTCACTGTCATGGCTGCAGAGGCCTCAGAAAATCTTTAAATGTTCTCTTTCAAATTCCTGTAACACTGTTGAGGAGTAACTGTGGTGATAAGGTACTAACCTGGGTTGGTGTATTCAGCAAAGCTGATGTCCAGCACCTGCTGTGTGGTGGCTTACAGCACTGTGTCTGTGTGGATAACTTGTAGCTCCAGACAACTTGTGTTGCAGCAGCAGCCTTGCGTCAAGGTACAGCCAGTGACAGAGCTGGGAACTTGGAGCCACACTGGCCAGAAACATTCCATAGCTCTGTGAGACCGGTGCTGGCTGCCCCGTGCCTCAGTTTCTCTCTTTGTACAGTAATGCTGATGCTTCTTTTTGCCCCAGAAGCACTGATAGGAATATTCAGAAGTGCACATTCTTGTTTACCCCATGCATTAGCCCTGCTGTAACCTCCTGTGGTTTCTGTGGGAGCAGCAGAAGGATTTTCCTGTTCAGAGCACACTCATTGCTCAAGGATATGGCTGCAGTTAATAGTTCAGTGGGATTCAAGGAAGAGCTGGATACAACTCGGGGTAAGACCTGTCCCGCGGCTCTGCGTGGGCCAGGACAACATGTCAGGGGCTGCAGTGCATCAGGATGGGAGGCAGATTCCAGCAGATGGAAGGCATCTGGGAGGACAGCTGTAGATCAGTGCAGGCAGAGATGTGATGGAAGCTGGGGCTGGCTGCTGTGGGGATGACTGGTGTGCTGGGAGCCCGGTCAGCGTGGGCTGCACATCCTGTGTCCCCTCAGAGGACTCCCCTTGCCCTTCTCCAGTACCAGGAGTTTTAACACTTCTGATCCTTTGCAGGGTCCAAGATTCAACATCTGCTGCTTCTGCCCCCAGTGCTGCTTCTGCCCCCACTGCAAGTCCTTCTTCTCCTGCTGCCCCATCTCAGCCCTCTACATCCAGCAGTGCTGGTCCAGACGCAGGGAGTGGCAGCAGACGGAGCAGTGGGTCGGGGACCATGGGAGGTCCTGGAGATGGAGGCCCCAACAGTGCTGCATCCATCCTGTGTAAGTGGGGGCTGTGAAAAGGAAGAATTTTCTGGGATTAGACCAAGGAGTTGGGGTTCTTGACCCCTGTTGTTGTCTCTGCTTGCCAGGGGCTTTGCATGAGTCACTCCCATGGCATGTCTCTGTGTCCCTGCTCAAGGTAATGCCACAGGCCTTAGTGAAGTGTGCATGTAGGGATGTCTTTCCTCAGAGCTGGCTGCAGCAGGAATCCAGGATATACTTGGATTTGTGGGGATGCAGTTCAGCTGATGTGCCTGTCCTCTTTTTGCAGTTTCTGACAGTTACTGACTCACACCTCTCTTCCCATGTGTTGTTCCCTCTCCAGCTGGCTTTGGTGGCATCACTGGGCTGGGCAGCCTTGGGATGGGCTCTGCCAACTTCATGGAGCTCCAGCAGCAGATGCAGCGGCAGCTGATGTCCAACCCAGAGATGCTTTCCCAGATCATGGAGAATCCCTTGGTGCAGAACATGATGTCTAACCCTGACCTCATGAGGCAGATGATCATGGCCAATCCCCAGATGCAGCAGCTCATGGAGCGAAATCCAGAGATAAGCCACATGCTCAATAACCCGGAGCTCATGAGGCAGGTGAGTCACACCAGGGCTCAGTAAAGAGTGTTGAGGAGAGTAATTGTGGACCAACATCAGTGTCTGCACTGCAGAGGAGGAATGGGAATGCCAGAGCAGTGGTTTTGGAGATCTCTTCCTTCCTGCTGTGAGCTCCCTACAAACAGATGGTGGTCTTGAGTTATGTGAATACTGATTACTCAACCCACATCCTTGCAACTCTTATCTCCCTTTCAGAGCTATTGAATCCATGGTGTGTTGGGAAAAAAAGGATGCTGGGATTTTCCTAGCATGCTGCCTACAAGGCTACTGTGTTCTGATTCAGGAATGGGAGTAGAAGCAGTGCTGGAGAAGTGAAGCTGCTGCAAAAGCTCTTTGTTTCTCTCTAGTTCTCTTGACAGATTATGTAGAGACTCCAGAGCTGTACAGTGAGTGTTTCACTACCTGTATCAGTGGGGAGCACTAGTGTAGGCTAGGATCCCAGAGAGCTCTCAGAACAGAGAGGACCTGTGTCCAAGAGGACTGGCTGGCTGGAAGACCAAAGGTTCATCAGGAGAGAAGCCTAAGGGATCAGTGAGAGTCTGGGTGTTAATAGCCATTGACAGGACTCTGCTGTTTCCTGGGAAGGCTTGTCGGGAGGGTTGTACTGAATGGGCCTAGTTTCCATCTGCTTCTCGGTTATTCTGCTTTCAACTGTGTTGGCCATACATGAAATTCCAGAGCTGCAGGACTAAATTGTGAATAATCTGTACTTAAGCAGTTCCTCAAATGAGACCTGGATATTCTTTGTGCAGGAGAGACCATCAAAAGTCTGGAGAGGGTGGAAGGATCCACCTTCCTGGCTGTTTTATGTAGTCCATCCAGTCTGAGTGGCAACATATGGGTGTTGGATGTTTGGATGTCCTGATACTGCTTCGGAACAGAACAGTCTCACTGAGCTGAACCGAGGCTGAGAAGGAAGAGAGCTGAGCAAGGCTGGGGAGGAGCCTGGACCTCTGGGCTCTCTTTGCTTGGATAAATGATCTGTCTGCTCTCTGCCTGTGAATAGGGTTTAATTATCCTCCTTCTCCTGGGAGCTGAGATTTAACTCTTTCAGGGCTTGGCTGCTGACCAGGCTCTTGATCCACTCTGGCCTTTCATGATGCACGTGGGCCTGAGCTTTCCACCTTTTCCTTCTTCTCCCAGACGATGGAATTGGCTCGTAACCCTGCCATGATGCAGGAGATGATGCGGAACCAGGACCGTGCTTTGAGTAACCTCGAGAGCATTCCAGGAGGATACAATGCCCTGCGCCGGATGTACACGGACATCCAGGAGCCCATGTTTAGTGCGGCCAGAGAGCAGGTATTGGCTGCGTTCCTGTGAGTGGGGTGTAGTGTGGGAAAGGGGTCTTTCCCTGTCCCCTGTGCTGGTGGGGCAGTTTTCCTAGAGCCTGGCTCCTCATCCCTGCACTCCAGCACAGGCACTGTCTGGAGAACATGGTGCAGTGCCTCTCCTGACATGGGTTGAGGTGTCGGAGGAGAGACCTGCTCTGGCTCCTCCAGTCCCCCAGCAGGCTGGATGCCAGCCCTGACCGATAGGCAGGCCCTGTCACCGTTAGCCCAGCCCTCTGCTCCCTGGATTAGCTGGAGCCTGATGCCTTCGGAATGGAGCTGGCTCAGATCCAGTTGGCTGGTAGTGCAGGAGGAGGGAGCACAGGTCTGGCTGCAGAGGGCTGTGCAGACATACTCCAGTCCAGCATTACCTACTGGTATGTCCGGGTTCTTTGAAAGGTGTTTTGAAGCCCTGCATTTGGGAGCTGAATCTGGGGCTGTGGCCACTCCTGAGCCTGGTCTTTTTCTGAGTGTGGTGTGTTGTGGATTGCAGATTTCTCAGGAGGCGGATCATGGCACGTGTTTAGCAAATTCTGGACTTGGCTGAATATGATCGGCTGTTCCCTGGCTCGCTCAGTGCTGGGGTTGGTCTGCTGGGACTAACTGATTCCATCTGTTTCTTTTTTTTTCTCCCTAGTTTGGCAACAATCCTTTCTCTTCCTTGACGGGGAATTCTGACAGCTCAAGCTCTCAGCCTTTGCGGACAGAGAACAGAGAGCCGTTGCCAAACCCCTGGAGCCCCACACCCCCTGCTTCCCAGAGTCAGGCACCCAGCAGTGAAGGGAGCACGGGCTCGGCAACCACCCAGGGCACCCCAACTGTATCCAACCCCTTCGGGCTAAATGCTGCCAGCATTGGCGCTGGTACGTAAGGGAGGAGCCTGGGGGTGCTGCTGGCTGAGCAGGTCACCCAGGCTTCCTTGGAGGGCCAGTCCCTCTGGCATTTGAGCCCTGTCTGTGGCTGTTCTCCAGAGGAATGGGTCTAGCCTACTTGCAGGCACAAATGAATTATTCTGATGCGCTTGTTGGACGGTTCCTTTGGGAACTCTGCTGTCCCTGCAGCTCTCAAGAGCAGGCGAGTGGCCAGCAGAGCACTGCCATGGCTGTCCACAGCAGTGTTCGCTGCTGGCTGGGGGATGGAGTACAGGCAGTGCTGTCAGCTGTCATGTTGTATTTCAGGCAATGCCATGGTGCTCAGGCTCATCAGCGGTTTTCCTTTGTCTTCCCCTTGCAGGCATGTTCAACAGCCCAGAGATGCAAGGACTCCTGCAGCAGATTTCGGAAAACCCTCAGCTGATGCAGAATATGATCTCTGCCCCCTACATGCGGAGCATGATGCAAACTCTTGCCCAGAACCCGGACTTTGCAGCACAGGTAAAAGTGTTGCAGTTATCTGCTGTGTGAGGTCAGTCTGCTGCTGGGGTCGGACTGGTTCCTCCTGCAGACACTGGAGCAGAGTGAATACACAGTTTGGTTGTATTTCTTGGTAGTCTGAAGGCAGCCACAGCTCTGAGCCCTGTGTGTTTGCAGAGCCCCTAACTCTGAGAGGTGGCTCTCGGAGGGACATGGGAATGGCCCTTCGCTTTGCCCATGGCCAAGTGGCCCCTGCTCAACACTGCTGTCAGGAATTGAGCTGTCCCATTTTGGTCCCCCTTAGCAGGGGAGCATGTTGAAAGCCCAGGGAGGGAGTCAGGGGCATGACTGACCTGTTCTTCATGGCTTAGTTGCGTAGGGTTTAAGAGCAAGTGGCAGCAACCCTCTGACCCTACCTACATGTGCTGTCTCTTGCTAGATCATGGTAAATGTCCCCCTCTTTGCTGGGAATCCACAGCTTCAAGAACAGCTCCGCCTTCAGCTCCCTGTCTTCTTGCAGCAGGTAAAGGCCTCTGGCTGGCCCTGTGCTGCCCTCAGCCCCTGGCTCCAGAGCTTCTCCCCGCACTGTGGGACAGGCAGGATCTCAGCTGCTTGGTCGAGTGCACTAGGAAGCATGTGGGCTTGGGGGGGGCTGGGCTGAGGAAGGAAGGGGGTTGCACAGGGGAGACAAGAGGAAGAACTTGGTTAGGCAAGGTAGTCTGAATTAACTCATCTGAATTACTGAAAGATGGACTCCAGATTAGGCTTGTTAAACTACTTGGAACCCCTGTGTAGACAGCCTCTCACTGTGTTGAGTTTACAAAAATTACACAGCTAATTGTGCTAGAGCAGCTGGTTCTCAGGTAAATCAGAGTCCAAAGGCATGGGCCCCCAGTTCTAATCTGATTCACCCAGTTCATTTAGGAAACCTGATGTGAGCTCTGTGAGTGTCCCTGCAGGTGAGCCCTGCAGTCTGGAGCCTCGGAGGAGGATCCAGACATGAAGGCCAGCGCTGGCCGCAGGCAAGAGGCGCAGCTCGGCGCTGGCTCGGGTGTGACAGTGGTGGAGCTCTGTCTGCCTGAGCTCCTGCAGGTTGGTACCGTGGTGTCTCTCTGCCTTGGTCCCCAGATGCAGAACCCGGACTCCCTGTCCATCCTCACCAACCCCCGCGCCATGCAAGCCCTGCTCCAGATCCAGCAGGGACTCCAGACGCTGCAGACAGAGGCCCCTGGGCTAGTGCCAAGGTATGGAGCGCTCCAGAGTGGGGCCATGCAGGCAGAGCTGCTGTGCCCTGTACCAGCAGGCAGAACTGGCGTCCGGGAGATCTACTTAGGGCGCTCTGTCATGGGCACTTGTGCGGGTGTGTGCCTGCAGGCCTCTCTGAGCAAGCTAATTGGCACTTGCTGCTTGCTTGTGCTTCACTGGGAAGTCCTTGACCCTTTCTTTTTGGAGAAAAGATTTGGAATGCACTTGGTCCCTCCCCCATCCTTTGTTTGCTGTCTTCAGTGTGGACTGAACTCAAGAACTTGGAGAACAGTATGAGATGGAAAGACACAAGGCTGGGTGGGTGTGCTGGGGCAGGCTGATGTACTGGCAGCCCTCAGCCTTCTGCTCACTGCCACCACGGGTCATGCTCTATCACGGCAGCTCTCTGCAGGCTTCTGTTAGCTCTGCTCACTCCCAGTGCCATGTGTGACCAGAGCACAGACGCAGCTGGTTCAGTTTTCAGAGCTGCCCTGTAGTGGGGCCTCAGTGAGGACCAGCCCAGTTGAGCCTGCTGGTGCCGTGCTGCCCCACTCTGGGGGGGTGCCCAGAATGCCAGTGTCACCCTGAGCATGGCCTGCCTTCCTCTGCAGCCTCGGCTCCTTCGGCATGCCCCGGATGCCCCCGTCCTCCACAGGAGGAAGCACAATCCCGGAGAACCCCGTTCCCTCTGCTTCGACGCCGGCCAGTGCCTCTCCAGCTGGGGGTGGTAACCCTCAACAGCAGCTCATGCAGCAGATGATCCAGCTGCTGGCCGGAGGAAGCTCTCAAGTACGTAACGCCCAGCGGGTGCTGGCACGGGCAGGGAGGTCTCCAGGGGGGTCCCCACCCCACTCAAGGAATGTGGTCCCCAACATCTCCTGTGGCTGTGGTGCTCTAGGCCAGGTTTGGTGTTGGGGTCTGGCTGGCTCTTTGGGGTGTTGAACCCTTTGAGAGGTTTAAGCTCAGTGTGCTGGGGATCCTTCTCCCTGCACTGCTGCCACTGTTGGTACTGACCCAGGACTGACTCTGGTGTGGCTGCTGTGCCACAACCCAGCGGGATGTGGAGCCCGTCCCCACACGAGCCTGAAGCTGAGCTCGGGGTTCCTGCACAGCCATGGCTGCTGGCACTGCCCGTGTTGGCTGCTGTCTCTGCTCTCTGACTCCAGGGTCTCTGTCCTTTCCCTCACAGGTGCAGAGTCCCGAAGTGCGATTCCAACAGCAGCTGGAGCAGCTGAATGCCATGGGCTTCATCAACCGTGAGGCCAATCTCCAGGCGCTCATCGCCACGGGTGGGGACATCAACGCAGCTATCGAGAGACTGCTGGGCTCCCAGCCTTCCTAAACTCTGTCCTGCTGCCCCACAGACGTCAGCACATGCATCCATACACATGCACAGGGGATCTTTCCGGAAAGCCCGCCATCATTTTCATATCTGACAGCTGTCCATGTATTTAAAACAAAAAGATACAGCTTAACCCCTGACCTTCCTACTAAGTTAAGATTTCATGTTGAAATGCTCTTTAACTGGCTTGTATGTGGATTCCAGTTCTCATCGTGGCCACAGAGACTTCAGATGTGTATTTTTTCCTAAATATGCCCTGTCTCAGACACTCTTCTCTCTTTCTCTAGATGGTAGAGGCGATACTTCTAGTTACTTACCTGAATGATTGTGTTTTGAGTAGCTTGATTTTAACTGTACATGATTCCCTCCCCTAGCCCTCCTTTCAGGCAAATATTTAAAAAAATTGAGCCAAGTTTGGGGATTGGTTATTTCTCTCAGCATCTTATTGGGAATGGATCAAAAGAAAAATTGAAATTACCTGAGAATTTCTGATGTCATTTGTCTTAATGTTTCCTGGGATGAACCGAGCCCGTGTCCCTCACTCACAGGTGCCTCCGATCTCCTGGTAGAGGGTTAATGGGTGTGATAACTGCATTTGAAGTGTGGCCACTTTACACTCTGGGGGTGGTGTAATGGAGACCAGGGGTCTGCAGCGACCAGGTGTGCTGTTCTTGAGTTTGAGTTGAAGGTGCTGTGTAGAGGAAGGTGTTTGGAAGGTGTGTTTCTGCCCAAGCCATGTGGTTCCTCTTTGGAGGTGTCAGGGGCATTGACTCCTGTGCTCAGTGGGCTCATTTCTACAAGCATGAAAACTAAAAAAGGAAGTGGAAAAATAAGCTAACAGTCTTTTCGCTTCACTGGAAAATGTTGAAGTTCATGTTCTTCCCAGTTTAGATCCATCCTCCACCCCCCTTCCATTCTGGTGTGTTTGAATGTTCCGACTCTCCAAGAGACTCCCCAGGACCAGCAGGGTGGTATTTCCCAGGAGCCTCCATGGCTGTGTAATTCGCATACACCATTTTTATCAAAGGAAAATAAATGCGCACAACCATCTGTCTCCCTGCATCCCTGTCTCATCCTTGCCTGCCTCGGCTCAGCTGGGCCAGTTCCCAGTTATTTGGGATTAATCCATCCTGTTCTGCCCCCCGTGCTCAACTCAGGCATGCGGGTGTCACGCTCCCTCCCCACCTGGCCCCACTGCCTTCCCTTGTGGCCAGGAAACCTTTGACGCTTCAGGAATGCTGCTGAAGCTTCCCAAACACTGGTCCTAAAGTGCCACTTTGGAAGCTTGCTTTGAATTGGAGTTGGCAATTAGCAGCTCTTGGAACTGTTGAGAGCTGGGAGTTTGTCTTATTTGACAGTTTTAAGTTTCTTTCAGTGTGGGAGGATTGGGCAGAGAGGGAACAGGAGGTTTGCTGCATACCTGTAAAACCTGCTGCACCCAGGGAACTGGGATCGATGGGTGTTCACATTGCTGAGAGTGTAGGTGGTGGTGGTGGAGAAAGCACGGGGCTGGAAACGCTCCTGCCGCTGTGTGTGCATCCTAATGAGACTGCAGTCCCTTGGAGGAGGATTTAGAAAGCAGCTTTAACCTCTTCTGGAGGCTGTGCACAAACGTGTGGATTGCTTTGTGCCACCTCTCCTCAGACGTGGGAGGTTTGCACAGAGCTGTGTAGGGATGGGACTGGAGGTCCCAATGGCACTGATGAGGTCAGAGCTCTTCCCAAATGTTACTGATTGGCCCCTTTGCAGCTCAAAACAGGCTCCTGAAAAGGCCTGCGTGAGCCTTGGGATCTCTTCAGTGTCCCTTGCCAGCACTAAGGTCTGTGTCCCTGCACAAGCCAGCTCTTGCAAGGAATGTGCTCGTGGGAGGATGGATGGTGCAAGCAGGGAAGGGAGGGGGCAGAGCGGGTGCGCAGGGTCACGAGGAGTGGGGATGTACCCCCGTGGTGACTTTGAACCTCTGAGGAGCAAAATTAGTCCCAACTGTGTTGTTTCTGGCCAGGCAGAAATAGTCCTTCCACCTGCTCAGTGTGTCAGCAAGGTGTGACAGGGTGGTGTCAGTCACCACAGTGCAAGGGATCTGTGTGTGTGAGGGGATCTGTGCTGGAACAGGCACTTGGAGGGATGGAGCAGTTTGGTGACTCCAAAGCTGACTGGAAATAAATCCCTGCATGGTGAAGGAATCCTGCCGCAGCGTGTGCAGATGGCTGTGAACCACTGAAGAGAGTCCACAGGAGTCTGAGAATCCCGGAGTGGTTTGGGTGGGAAGAGATCTCATAGCTCATCTCATTCCACACCCCTGCTATGGGGAGGGACACCTTCCAGTATCCCAGGCTGCTCCAAGCCCCATCCAACTCGGCCTTGAACATGTCCAGGGACGGGTCAGCCACAGCTTCTCTGGGCAACTTGTGCCAGGGCCTCCCCACCCTCACAGGGAATAATCTCTTCCCAATATCCAGCATAAGTCTCCTTTCTTTTGGTTTAAAACCATTTCCCCTTGAGTCATCATAATCTATCCATATAAAAAGACTTTGTCCATCATTTTCATGAGTTCCCTTTAACTCCTGAAAGGCCATGATGAGCCCTCGCAGGCCATCCAGTCCTTGGTGTGTCATGCTTGTTTAAGTGGGAAAACACATTTCTCCTGTCTCTCCACATTGTAGCATCTGCTCTTGTGCCACTTTGGAATCATTCCTCCCCTGCTTCCAGCCCACCAGCCAAGATGCTAAAATAGAGACACAGGGCAGCCTGCAGCCTCTTGTGTCCATCTGATGCCACCTCCAATCCCTCCGGTGTCCCCCAGCAGTCTGGCAAAGCTGCCCACCCCACGCTGCTCCCAGGGGCTTTGCTGTACTGCTCACGTACTGCGAGGGAGAGTAGGGAGCGTCGGGCCTGTAGATTCCTCAGTGATGGGACACAGGGAGGCTGGGATCACTGGGAGAGAGCTTGGAGATGGATGCAGCTGGGTCTGGTCTTTGGTACCCACAGCGGGTGCAGATCCGGCCTTCCCAGGCTCTGGAGAAAAAGGCACTTTGAAGGTTGGTGAGAAGGAGCCTTTTAGTGAAACCTTAATCCCCTCCAGAGCTTGCCCTAATCCCTGGTAACGTGCTGTTCAAAGGCCCACTTCCAAAGGAATAACTGCACTCTCTCGCTTCCGTATCTCTCCTTCCCCAAGGAATTGCCCGAAGATATTCTCACTGACTGTTTCCTCTCATTTTACTCGGATAAATAGAATTAATTATTTTAAAACATAATGAAAGAAGCAATTTCTGCAGCAGGTAGTGGCAAATCCAGCTAATTGATTGGGAGAGATTTCTGCTGTCAAGGATATATTTTCACCTCATTCCTCTCCCTTTCCCTGGAGGGGATCCACAGCCTTTTCCCCCAATATCCCAGCGTAACACTCCCAACTTCAAAATCAAACCTTTAAAATGTGGAGGAGGGAAAGATGGCAGGAAACCAACATCTACACTGCTTTCAAGAAACTATTCTTTTGGTTACCAAGATCCATGGTATGGGTGATTTCCTGTGGCCACAGCCTTGACTATGGAGGGGCAAGTTCAAAGTGACTCAAGAGAGGGTCAGTAGGGAAATATCCTGGGGTTAGGAGATCATGGAGTAGGATAGCTTGGAAAATATATGTGTGGAACTGCTGCAGCATCTTTTCTCAGCCACAGGAGCCATGAGGAAGGGCTGAATGATGCTCCTCAGTCTCTCTGCTCAATTCTGCAGCATTTAAGGGTGGAAAACCATGATTTAGAGCATGGTTGGGCCATGGCCAGCCCTGACAGCTCCTTGCTGACCGTGGCACATTTAGGGCTATATTAATGTTTCTCTGACATGGTTTATTTTTAATTCCACCAGCAAGTTGACACCTGGTTTCCTGTCGCTGCCTGGCTGGTGCTGGTCATGTTCACCAGAGTTTGTTGTGTGTGTTCCCAGCTTGTAGGGTTGGCCGTATCAGAGCCAACGCTGTCCACCAGCACAGAGTCAGTACCTAGGGACAGAGATTGGGATTTGTTGTTTGCTCACTTTGACTTTGGAAACAGCAAAATCGGAAGTCTTCCTGGCTGCCCCAGAGCTGACAGGGGAAGGGGGGTCCAGAGCCCCTCTCTAGAGTTACCCTGCGAGAAAAGAAGGGAGAGGGGAGGCATTTCGGCACCTCCCTTCCCTCCAGGTCTGCTGGGCATCTGTGCGGCCCCACATAGGGTTGGGTCTGGCTGGTGCCCCTCAGCTGGCACCCACAGCTGCACCAGGGGCTGTGTCACTCACGAAGACCCATGGGTTTCTAATGTGCACCAAGAGAGGGTTCAGAGTTCCTGAGGGGCTTCACCACCCTCGGCTGCTGCTGGCGGTGGTGACATAAGGCTGATGGTTGTCCCCAGCGTCCTCCTGGTGGCAGCGACGGGGCTGAGGCCCAGCTTGGCCCTTGTCTCTTGCTTGGGAGCCGGTGGGCAGCTCCAGCCTGGCTCTGGCAGGGGACAGAGGAGAAGCCCCCTGGCTTCCCACACCACCACAAGAAGAAGCTCAGCTTTTGGCAGATTTTATGACACTGGAATCATCTATCATGCCCTGCTCATGTTTTCATGGATACCCTGGTGGGAACATCCCCATCTTTGGCTGCCTTGGTTTCCCTGGCCTGTGAGACACATCTGGGGTGCAGCCAGGAGATGGTTCCTCCACAAAGGTCATTGCTGCTTCTTTATCCCAGCAGACAGAGTAGAAGAGTGGTGAAACATGGAGCAGCCAAGGCTGCTGCTCCACAGGCTCAGGGCTGCTGCAGGCTCCCAGCTCCTGCTACCCTGGGGATAAGCCCCACTTATCAAGGGGAGTGGAAGGGGAAGCAGGGAAACGAAGCATGAGGAGATGCGAGAGTGATGCTGGCAGGGCTGGAGCAAGGGAGGAGATGTCCCTCGATCCCTCAGCTGCCAAGTGTGAGGGCTGCAGCAAAGTACGGAGATGGTGCCTTTGCTGTACGTGGCCACACACGGCACTGCACAGCTCGCAGCCCACATGCCCCCAGTGCACACCTGGCACACCCCACACCCTGTGCACGCCCTGTCATCACACCCTGCACTCCCCACTGCACACCTTGCACCTGTGCATGCCCTGCCAGGTACACCCTGCACATTTTGCACCCCTCCTGGCACTCTGGTCACCCAAGGGCTGTTGCCCATCCGCTTGTCTCCGCCAGTGTTGAGTGGAGCAGCGACGTGCAGGGGTCAGTGCCAGCTCTGGGCTCTCTGCTGGAGCTCAGTGCAGGGCAGTCTGAGGCATTCGCATGGGGACCCCCAAGCGCTGCCTCCCACTCTGGACCCCATTCTGCTCCTGCTGCCAGAGCAAAGGCAGATCCAGGGAATGTGACACAGGGGTGTATCCCCCATCTGTGCAGCAGCGCTCAGGACAAACTCCTGGACAGTGGGTGAGGGGTGGGTGTGGGTGTCCCCTGCTCTGTGGGCACAGAGCCCAGGGGGCTGCCAGGGACAGCAGCTGGGCAGGAAAGTGGCCCTTGGGACAGCAGGGTGGCCTTGAGGACAGCCCTGAGCAGCAGCTGCAGGGACAGGCTGTGAGGGACGAGGCCAAGGCTCTGCCGGGGCAGCCACCAGACCCCCGGCTGGGCACAGGCACACGCGTGGCTGCACGCACACACCTACACACCCCCACCCCTCTGGGGCTGGAGGACTCCCCACCCCTGGGCCGTAGCAGCACGTGCAAAGCAGGTGGCAGCAGTGGGCACACACGTGTGTGACACACGGGAGAAGCAGGTGTGCATGTGCCATGCGGGGAGCAGGAACAGGAGGTGCACTGGAACCTGGAGGGTAAGCGCGTGCGCACACACGTGTGTGTGTTCATGTGCAGGGCAGAGTCAGCTCTGTGTGTGTGTGTGTGTGTGTGTGTTCGTGTGGAGGGGAGAGTCAGCTCTGTGGGGGGGTGT
>WEIT01037315.1:230066-260792 GCA_013389985.1 Dryoscopus gambensis | reverse complement strand
GATAAGGGAGCAGGCACGTCCGGGGTGCGGGGGGCTAGAGGAGGACGGTCTGGGGTGCGGCGAGCTGGGGGAGGACAGATAGGTCTGGAGGTGCAGGGGACTGGGAGAACAGGCAGGCCTGGGGTGCAGGGGAATGGGAGGGGTCAGGTAAGTCTGTGTGTGCAGAGGGATGGGAGGAGCAGTCAGGTCTAGGGCTGCAGGGGGTTGAGGGGGGACAGGCAGGTCGGGATGTGGGTAGACGGACGGCGGTGGCAAGGTGCCAGGCACCTGGGGACAAACTGGGGGGGACATATTTTGAGGAATGGTTTGTTGGGGGGCAGCCGGGTGCCCCCCAGAAGTCGCGAGTGCCTCCAGCACCAGCAGTGTCAAAGGATCCCAAACCTGCAGCTGTGCTCCCCACCTCCTCCCCGAGTGCTGGCTCTGGGCCCTCCCCCACTCCAGCGCCAGCTCTCATGGCCGTTATTTGGGAAAAAGGGAAATGAGAAACTTTCCTCCCACTGCCAGAAGGGCCTGGCTGGTGGCACTGCGATGCTGGTGCCACTCCCCGAGGGCTGTGGGAGACTACTGTACCCAAAGCCTGGCTTCCTTTCCCAAATCGTAGTTTCAGTGGCCATGGGGGCTTTGAAAGCCCTCCTGATAAGGGGGCTCTGATGGGAGTTCCCCTTTCTGCCCAGGTGAGCGCCTGACTGCAGAGGAGATGGACGAGCAGAGGAGGCAGAACGTTGCCTACCAGTACCTGTGTCACCTGGAGGAAGCCAAGCGGTGAGGCTGCACTTGGGGAGATGCTTGAGCTCAGATTTGGGGGGAGAAGGGGCGTTAAGGGGAGAGACAGGAAGAAATGGGTGGCGAGTGGCTATAATGCTGCAGAATGCTGCCTGGGTCCTGGGGCTTTGTGGCTCTTCAGAGGTGGCTGGGGGATTGTTTTTTTTTGTGGGGGGACACTCAGCCCTACACCCAAACTGAAAACCACCCATCAGCAAAAGCCGGAGGGCTGAGCTGCCCTGCCAGGGAAGATTTATTGGAATGGGGTTGGGGGGGGATGTCCTTTGGGTGCTTTTCTCCTAGGTGGGGTGCTGCGGGTCCGTGACGTGCGCTGTCTCTGCCCTGCCAGCTGGATGGAGGCCTGTCTGGGTGAGGGGCTGCCCCCGCCCACGGAGCTGGAGGAGACCCTGCGCAATGGGGTCCTCCTGGCCAAGCTGGGCCACTGCTTTGCCCCCGCCATCGTCCCACTGAAGAAGATCTATGACCCCGAACAGACACGGTACAAGGTAAGGCTGTGGCATCACAGGGAAGGTGTAGTACCCCTTAGGGTGTACCCCCGAACCTTTCCATTGCTGGTGAGTGCAGGGTGAGGAGGGGCTCGCTGACAGCAGTCACTGAGGGACTGTTTTGTAGCAGGTGGCTGCAATGGGGTCCCTGAGCTGTGCTGCCCCCGGGGGATACAGGCGTTGCCTCTGTCTTTAACCTCCTGCCCTGGCTGGGTTGGTCTGGGGGCAAGGGGGATCCCGGGGATGGGAGAAAGTGGGGTTCAGCCTGACCTCAGCTCCTCTCTTCCAGGCAGCTGGGCTTCACTTTCGGCACACGGATAACATCAACTACTGGCGTGATGCCATGAGCCACGTGGGGCTGCCCTCGGTAACATCTCCCCTCTGCTTTCCCCACCCAAGAGACACACTGGCCTTTGCCTTGTGGCAGTACTGGGGGTGCTGGTACAGCACGGGGGCTTCGTCTCTGCCCCCTACTCTTTGACACGAGCCCACCTGGGACTGTCTCGATGCCATTGCCACCTGAGGTGTCTCTTGTCTTGCTGGCAGATCTTCCACCCAGAGACCACTGACATCTACGACAAGAAGAACATGCCCCGGGTGGTCTACTGCATCCATGCACTCAGGTGGGTGCCCTGGCCTGGCTGTCATGGGGTGTCTTTGTGCTCATGAGCCCTTTGGTGGTGTCACCTGTCAGCCTCAGGTGACACAGAAGCTTCAAGAGGGAGAAGCAGGTGATGTCATGGTGTGAGTTTGTATTTCAGCTTGTACCTCTTCAAGCTGGGGCTGGCTCCTCCGATCCAGGACTTGTATGGGAAAGTGGACTTCACAGGTATGGTGCCATGCAGGGAGACTGGGCTGGGGGCTGCTGGGGGGGGTTGCCACCAGTGCTCTGGGGTCCCATGGCAGGAGGGGTGTGGGGAGTGAAAGTTTTGGATGAGTTTTGCCAACGCTGCCTCAGGGATGCTGACCCCAGTGTGGGGGTTTTCTGCAGCCCCCTTGGTCTGGCAGGGGAGTGGGGGCTCTGCTGGCTGCCTGTGCTTCAGTACTGGGCTACGGGGCTCGTGCTGAGCCGTGCTGCCTCTGTGCTCTGCTCCAGAGGAGGAGATCACCAACATGAAGCGGGAGCTGGAGAAGTACGGGCTGCAGCTGCCCGCCTTCAGCAAGATTGGCGGCATTCTGGCCAACGAGCTCTCAGTGGATGAAGCAGCAGGTGACGGATGCCTGGTGGGGAGCAGGGCTGGCTGTCAGCCTGTAGCAGCATCTTGGCTCAGCCCCTGAACACCAAATCTGGGGCCAGCAAACTGGGAGGGGGTGCTCTGGGAGGCGATGGCGCTCTGGGATGCGGCGGGGGGCACCTGGTTGTTCTCTTTCAGCCTGGCACAAGGCTGCACGTGCTGGCACAGCCCTTTCCTAGCCAGCAGCGTCTGGGGTTCTGCGTTCCCTGGGCTTGCTGTGAGACACAGACTTCCCTGTGCTGGAGACTGCAGCTTGCCTTTTGAACAGGGCTGGTTGCCACTGTCGCCCGTGGAATGTCTTGTCCCACTGCATGCAGGGATAAAGCGTGTGGTCCATCTTGCCCCTCCGTGTCCCATCTCACCCACCTCCTCCCCGCCTCACTCCAGTCCACGCCGCAGTGCTGGCCATCAACGAAGCGGTGGATCGCGGGGTGGTGGCCCAGACGATGGAGACCCTCCACAACCCCCACGCGATGCTGGTGGGACTGCGCGAGGAGCTGGCAGGTGCCTACCAGGAGATGTTGCACCAGGCCAAGCTGGGGAAGAGCAGCAATGCCAGAAACAGGGTGAGGAGGGCACAGGGTGCTCTGGGGTGGCTGGGAGAGGAGCAGCCCCTTTGCTGATGGGCTGGGGGGTGCTCCCAGCTGGAGGGGTCCCTTGGCCAGAGACCATACGGTGCTTGCTGGCTGAAACACGGCCTGGGAGCTCTTGTGCTGAGCAGAAGATGGGGGAGATGATTCCTCTTTGGGGACTGGTTCACCCAGGGCTTGGGGTAGGGAAACGAGCGCAGGCATCTGCAGGGGACCGCACTGCGCATGGTGGGCTGTGCTTGGGCACGAAGCTCAGGCTGGGGAGTCCCTCTCCAGTACCTGCAGGTGATCCTCGAAGGAGAGGACGTCTATGACTGGTGCCTGACCCAGGCTGAAATCCAAGGGAACATCAACAAAGTGAATGGTGAGCAAAGCTGGGGCTTCCCTCTGGGGGTTCTCCAGAGCTTATAGTGGGACCATGGTAGCCCAGGGCATGGGGAGAGAGGTGGGCATAGCAGAAAGGAGTCTGCTCAGGCCAGCCTCAGTTGTAGTGGGAGGAAGAGCTGGGTGTGCATTTCCAAGGAGAAATTAAAATGATGGGCACGCAGGCTCCAGCCATAGCTGCCTTTGCTCCCTGGAGCTATGGGGTGATTTACCTGCTCACCTCTGGGGTGAACTGGTCTCTTGTAGTGCGTGGGGCTCTGGAAGAGGTGGACAGTGCCCTGGAGAGACAGGATGTGCTGGCGCTGCACCGCGCACTGCAGGACCCCACCCTGGCCCTGTGCTGCCTCCAGCGCGACAACCTCGAGCTCTACTTGGAGCAGCTCAGCATGGACCGGGAGGAGAAGGCGCTGGTAGGGGCTGGCAGGAGCCTGCGGTGCGGGGTGCTTGTGCTGGGGGCACCCCATGGTCCCCAGGAAGAGGGGGCTCCCCTGGGCTGGGGAGTTGGCAGCTTTCTGCCAGGGGTCTGAGCATGGCTGCTCTGTCAGCACAAGCATGATGAGCTGTGAGACCTGACACACCTCTCTGCCTGCTGCAGGAACTGGGCTACCTGGAGCTGCTGGAGCAGGAGGAGGTGCAGGCAGGGATCCTCACAGCGAACAGGAGGGACGAGAAGGAGCGAGCCAGTGAGTGCCAGGGTGAACACTTGTTGCAGGTTCTGCTGCCCGGTGCATCCCCCAGAGCTGGTGGGCCTGCTGCCAGCCTGGCCCTGAGACAGGGCATGACCGCCTCCTGCAGCCTCCCTGTGCCAGCTCCCCTGTCTGTCCCCCAGTGCTGCAGGCTGTTGGCCGGATCAACGCTGCCGTCCGCCGAGGGGTGCCAGCAGAAACCTTGGAAGCGCTGCTGGACCCTGCAGCGCAGCTGCCTGATGTGCACGGCCCTGCTGCCCCCCTGTACCAGCACCAGCTGGCCCTGCTGCAGTGCCAGCACCCGCGGGTGAGAGACCCCCAGGGATGGGCGACAGGGGCTGCCTTGGTGCCTCTGCTGGGACCGCGGTGCTTCCTCTGCTGCTTCTTCCCCGGGGCAGCTGGGACAGAGGATGAGGTTATGGGGGTTCAGTGTCTCTGCCTGCCCCATGCAGGGTGAGTTGGCACAGGAGGAGCTGTTTGTGGCTGTGGAGATGCTCTCGGCTGTGGCACTGGTTAACCAAGCCCTGGATGCCAGGGACCCCAGCAGGCTCTGGAGCAGCCTGGTCAGCCCTGCCCTGGGCCTCTCAGGAGTGGAGGATGCAAACACACAGCGGTGAATTGGGCTCTGTGTTGGGGGTTGGTGTGAAGAAATCCTGTGGAAGGGGCTGGTCAGGGGGCATGGGCTTTTTGTGGGTTTGTTCCCGCAGCCTCCCTGTCCTGTGCCTTGCCTCTCCCCTCTGAAGAGCTGGGCAGCTGGTTCTGGCAGGTACCCTCCTGCTCAGAATGCACTGAGCCCCGCTTGGAATGCACCGAGTCATCGCCCTGTGTCTCTCCTCCAGGTACTTCGATGACTTGTTGCAGCTGAAAGGCCAATCGAGGAAAGCAGGAGCTGAGTTCCTGAGCTGGAATGACATTCAGGACAGTGTCAACAGCACCAATTCAGCCGTGCAGGATGAAAATGACCGTGAGTCCTGCCCACACAAGGTTTGGGCATGCAGGGGGACTGCAGATAACCTGGGAGAGAGGTTGCACTGGGATTCCAGCTGCAATGAGACACCAGAGGATCTCGTGCCACACTGGGCTGCGACTCCCTTGGGTGCGTTGGAGGGGGTGAACCGCGTGTCCCTTCCCTTCCACACAGGACTCCACGCAGTCCGGCTGGTCAACGAGGCACTGCTGCAGGCAGACCCTGAGAAGACGCTGGCAGCGTTGCTGCTGCTGGCACCCGCCCTGCCCGACGTCGCCCTTCCAACTGCCCCGCGCTACCACAGTGTCCTGTCCAGGGCACGGAGGCAGAAAGTCCAGGTGGGGTGGGGGTCATCAGCTGTGGAGTACCATGGCAGCATGGTATCCCCCCTGGATGCAGGGTACCCACCTTGGTCACAAGACTGTGAAGTAACCCCCCCACTCCAGCAGTGCAGCATCTGCGAAGCAGGAGGTGCTCAGAGGGGGCTGCCCAGCTCACTAGACCCCATCTCCCCCATCTCGCAGGCCACGGAGGACGATGGAGCTGTGCTTTGGTGGGAAGAGATCCAGGAAGGGGTCTGCCAGGCCAACCAGGACACTGTGGCAGCCAGGAGCAGTGAGTGCTCTCCCCATGTGGGTGCTGCTGTGGAGGTCGGGGGACAAGAAGGGGCTGATGTGAGCCCCTCTGTTCCCGCAGTGGCTCTGGGCACAGCCGCCATCAACCAAGCCATCAAGGAAGGGAAGGCGTCACAGACGCTGCGGGTGCTGTGCAACCCTGACGTGGCCCTGCGCGGGGTGGTGAGCGCCTGTGCTGACGCCTACCAGGAGCAGCTGGCGGCTCTGGTGGCCACCAGGAGACCAGCGGGTAAAACCCTGGGGGCTACAAAACCTCCCCCACCCTGGGAGCCCGGGGTACCCCCCTGGCCAGGGTGTCTGGGGGGAGCAGCGCTCTCCAGCAGCTCCCATCCATCCTGGTGTGCAGGGACCGTGAAGCTGTCCTGGATCCGGCACAGGCTGGTGGACGGGGCCGAGTACTACCTGAACCTGCAGACCTTGGAGGGCAGCTGGCAGTGCCCACACAACAGCGGCTTCAATGCCACACATCTGAGCCGAGAGGAGATCCAGGTATGGGCAGGATGGGGCTGAGTGGGCACCGCTGGCATCACTGGGGCTGAGCTGGTGCTTCGTGTCCTTCAGTCGGTGATCACCCGAGTGACGGCGGCGCACGACCGGCAGCGCCTGTGGGCGTCCAACGTTGCCTTAGTGGTGAGGCTGCAGGCGCGGCTCCGGGGCTTCCTCGTTCGCCGGGAGCTGGTGGCACGACGGCACGTCCTGTGGGAGCAGAGCCCGGCTGCCATTCGGATCCAGGTGACGCAGCCAGAACGTGTCCCTCCTCTGAGCATGGTGACACAAACCACGGGCAGCTGCTCACAGCATCTTCCGGCGGGGTCCAGGGAGTGCTGGTGCATGCTGCTCTGTAGTTTTACTGCCGGGACCCCTGAGGTGCTGCACAGAGTAGTGCGGCCTTGTTTCTCTCACAGTAGCTGCTTTGGGTGCTGGTTTCCTCTTCTCCCATGCTGTGTCATCCTCTTTCCTTACGTGCTCCCTGAAAAACCAACGGAGTCACAGTGACCTCACGCAGGTCTCTCTACCTGGTGTCTTCTCGTGCCCAGGCTTGTTGGAGGGGGTACAGGCAGCGCAGAGCTTACCTGGAAAGGCTGCACTACCTGAAAGCCAACACAGAGGCTGCAATCAAGGTTTGCAAGATTCTTTCTTCAGCCTTTGTTCCCATGTTGGGCATTGTCGCCTGCTTGTTCAGCTTGCGAGTCTGGCATCTCCCCCTGCCCACTGCAGAGGAGCCAGGGGGAACTGTGGCAGCTGGACCAGGGCAGTGCACAGGGAGGAAAAAAATGATAGAGTAGAATTGTTACCATGGGCTCGTTGAGGCTGGAAAAGCCCTTGAAGATCACTGAGTCCAACTGTTCCCCCAGCACTGCCAAGGCCAGCACTAACCATGTCTCCAAGTGTCACATCCCTATGGGTGTTAAATCCCTCCCAGCATGGTGAACCTACCACTTTGCTGGGCAGCCTGTGCCAATGCCTGACCACTCCTTCCGTAAAGAAATTTTCCTCAATGTCCAACCTAAACCCCTCCTAGAAGTCCTCATGATTTTTCCCCTCCACCCGCTCCCCTTGGGCTGGCAAGTACTTCCAGAATCCAAATGTTTGAACATCTGTCCCAGATCCAGGCAGCTGTGAGGATGTGGCAGGCACAGAGGAAGTACCAGGAGAGGCTGCGCTACTTCAGGCAGAACGTGAGTGATGGGGTGGGAGTGAAGCAACTCCTGGGACCATGTTGGTGGGGATGCAGGGGGATGATCCAGAGCACACAGTTGGATCCCCGTCCCCGAGTGCTCGCAGTGCAGCTAGGAGGAGAACTGCTTCATCCTGGCAGGGGGGCAGATGGGAAGGAATAGGTGCCTGGTGGGTCTGGAAGCCAAATTCTCAGGTTTTGTGAAGTGTGAGGAGAGAAAAACCACTCCAGTTCCATCAACAAACAGTGACTTCAAGATGCCCATTAAGAGGCGAAGGAAAATTTTTTGGGAAAATGGGGAGTGTCAGCTGCAGGAAGTAAAGTTGCACCCCTGGAGTTGCTGCAGCTTCTGAAATACAGTGAGTGGAGGGGAATGACCACTGACAAGAGTAGAATCCCAAAATCTCTCCTGGGCTGGAGACCCTCATCCCAGGCCTTGATACATTCCTGGCAGTGGGACCAGGCAGCGATGTGCTTGTCCAGCTCTCCTTCACTCTCCATGTGTGTTAGGGGCACTGGAAAAACATCTCCCACCCTCTTGTTTGTCTTGGCAGATTAAAGCTGTAATTAAAATCCAGGCTTTTGTGCGAGCGAGCAAGGCCCGTGGGGATTACAGGGTGCTGGGTAAGTGCCTGCTCTGAAGTGAGATGGCTGATTGGGAAGGGGACTCTGCCTCTTCCCTTGCTGACCTTGCACAGTGGCGAAGTAGTGGCAGGCAGGCCACTGGTGGCCCCTTGGCAAGGACAGGAGTGGTCCTTGGTGGTCCTTGGTCATCAGCCCTGGGGCTGCCCCTCTGCCCCCAAAATCTTCCTGGAGGCTGTTGCACAGTGTGGCCATGCGCTGTCCCATGTCGTGGTGCCGCAAGAAGATGCTTTTTGGGGAGGAAGATGGGATGTCTGGGTGAACGCTGGGGGTCCAGAGGTCTGTGGTGGGGGTGGCCACTCCATCCTCCTGCAAATATTCATGGCATTGCTGTGCGTTGCCACAGTTCACACCAACAGTCCGCCCTTGGGCATCGTCCGGCACTTCATCCACCTGCTGGAGCAGAGCCAGCACGACTTCTGGGAGGAGTCGGAGGTGCTGCGGCTGCAGGAGGAGGTGGTGAAGAGGATCCGTGCCAGCCGGCAGCTGGAGAGTGACCTGGACCTCATGGACATCAAGATCGGGCTGCTGGTCAAGAACAGGATCACGCTGCAGGTCGGGAGAGTGGGGAAGGACTCGATTGCCTCATGTGGTGGGGCCCTCTGTGGCATCGCCGCTTGGACTTGTCTCTGCTTCACTTTTTAGGCAGTTGGAGGGGTCAGGGAGGGGTTGGGAAGCACTGGGGTGCCTCTAGCTCTCCCAGAAACCAGTCAGAATGCCGGAGCCTTAGGCAGACCCCAGTGCTTCTCTCCCTGCCTGTGTGGCTGCAGGAGGTGGTCTCCCACTGCAAGAAGCTGACCAAGAAGAACAAGGAGCAGCTCTCAGAGATGATGTCCATGGACAAGCAGAAGGGCCTCAAGTCGCTTAGCAAGGAGAAGCGGCAGAAGCTGGAGGCCTATCAGCACCTCTTCTACCTGCTTCAGGTGGGGTTGGGGGGCTCTGCTGTGTCCCCCACAGCTCGGGGGGCAGTGCAGGGACCTGGCCCCTGGCCACCCCATACCACTTGGGTTAGCTTGGTGTCCCTCCTCCCTGCAGACACAGCCAGTGTACTTGGCCAGGCTGATCTTCCAGATGCCCCAGAACAAGTCCACCAAATTCATGGAGTCGGTGATCTTTACGCTTTACAACTACGCGTCCAACCCTCGGGAGGCTTATCTCCTGCTCCAGCTCTTCAAAGTGGCGCTGCAGGAGGAGATCAGGTGGATGTCCGTGGGTGCCCTGGTTTGGGAACAGGCCCAGGGAAAGGCTGAACTGCATCAGCTTGGATGCTGTTATCTCCTCTGTCTGCTGCCTCCTGCTTGGAGAACACACGCACGCTGGTCCATGCCCTCATCCCATCTGCCCCATCTCTGTCCCCAGGTCCAAGGTGGACCATGTTCATGACATCCTGATGGGGAATGCCACGGTGATCCGGCTGGTGGTCAGCTTCTACCGCAACGTGCGTGGGCAGAAGGCCCTGCGGCACATCCTGGCTGGCCCGGTGCAGGAGGTCCTGCAGGACAAGACCCTCAGCATCCGCACGGACCCCGTGGACATCTACAAAGCATGGATCAACCAGACTGAGTCACAGAGCGGGCATAGAAGGTCAGACCCCGGCTAAGGAGGCTTGGCTCGGCCACAGGGTGATGGGCACTGGGAGGGTGATGGGGATCTTGTCTTCCCTTCACAGCAAGCTCCCATATGAGGTCAGCCCTGAGCAGGCTCTCAGCCATCCCGAGGTCCAAAGGCGGCTGGATATTTCTATCCGCAATCTCCTGGCAATAACGGACAAGTTTGTCTCTGCCATCACCTCTTCTGTTGACAAGATCCCGTAAGTATCCCGATGGCTTCTGTGCACACCCCAGCAGTGCTGTTGGCCCTAAGGTGTGTCCAGCAAGGCCTTAAGACAGGAGGTTGCATTCTGGAGGGCTTCCTGGCCCCTTTGCTGCTGCAGGACTGAGTTACTACACTGTCAGCAAGAGGAACCCCAAATATCAGCAGCACCCCATGGGCTGGCTTGTTTTTCTGCTTCATTTCTGGGCAGTTTGCTGCTGACATTGAGGTGTCTGTCAGGAAGAATCTGAGCTTTGTGGTCATCTCAGAGGATGAAGGCTTCCTCCAGAGCTGCCAGGGTGGGCAGCAGGGTGGGGGAGGGAGCTGAGGGGTGCTGCAGCTGCCAATCTCACCTGTGGGCTTCTCCATCACCCCAGGACTGAGGGCTTGCTGCTTCTTGGATGCTGGGTAGTAGGACTGGGTCAGGGTGGACCCACACGCTGATGGTCCTCTCCCTACCTCTCCTCAGCTATGGGATGCGCTACATGGCCAAAATCCTGAGGATGTCCTTGGTTGAGAAATTCCCCAGGGCCCCGGCAGAGGAGGTTGACAAGGTACCCTGGGGCTGGGGCATCTGCACGGTTTGGTGGGGTTCAGCTGTGCCTGTACATGAAGGGCCAATATCCCTCCACAGAAGGTCAGATCCTCTTGACTTAAAAACATCTCCAAGTCAACATTTTCCTTGAGCCACTAAGGAAATGCCAAGAGTGGGCTTTTCCCTGCACTGCCGTCTCTACCAGGAGGGTCCGACCAGGCAGCGCAGGAATGAAACACCCTTCCCTGCTGAGCTATCGCCTCCATGGGCCCCAACCCATCTGCTCCCCAACCCCCAGCCTGTCTCATGTCCTAGATCGTGGGGAACCTTCTCTACTACCGCTTCATGAACCCGGCGGTGGTGGCCCCCGATGGCTTTGACATCGTGGACATGTCTGCTGGGGCAGCCCTGCACCCCGACCACCGCCGCAGCCTGGGCTGCATCGCCAACGTGCTGCAGCACGCTGCCGCCCGCAAGGCCTTCGAGGGGGAGAGCGCCCATCTCTGCGGGGTCAACCAGTACCTGGAGGATACCCACAACAAGTTCAGGTAGGCCCCAGGATGGCGATGGGGTGGGAGGGAGGCTAGGAGCTGGTGGCAGGGTGTGAGGCTGACCAAAGGGGTCCCTCCCTGCAGGACGTTCATCTCTGCTGCCTGCTGCGTCCCTGAGCCTGAAGAGAGGTTTAACATGGATGAATACTCAGAGATGGTGGCAGTGGCCAAACCAGTCATCTACATCACTGTGGGGGAGCTCATCAACACGCACAAGGTCGGGGCATAAAGCTCGTGGCAAGCCCTGTTTCCTCTGCTCCCACCTCCTGGGCTTTCTGCTGCATTTCCTCACATTCCTCTGTATCCTACCCCTGGCACAGCTTCCCTCTTCCTGACCCTTTTTTTCCCCTCCTAAGCAAGGAAATAACCTAGGTTCTGCAGGTTTGTCCTTTTGCAAACCTCATATTTTCCCCATCCCCTCTTGGGTGCGAAGGGTGTTCTGTCGCTCCTGGCTGGCCCTCCCTCACTCTCCTTTTGCATCCCCCTTTGCCACTGACTCATCCCCTGCACTGTCCAGCTCCTACTTGAGCACCAGGACTCCATCGCACCACACCACAGTGACCCCCTGCACGAGCTCCTGGACGATCTTGATGAGCTTCCTACAGTCCAGTCCCTGGTTGGTAGGTTGAACTCTGGGACCCACCACCCACCCTGATGGGAGAAGGGTGGACATGGGCACGCTTTCCTTGCACGAAGCTTGAGTGGATTGCTTTGGGCATGGGAAGCCAGCCCTCTGGAGCCCAACACTGCTAGCAGGGCTCTCTCTGCCCTCGCAGGGGAGGGCGTTGCCAGCCTGGGAGACAGTGGTGCTGAGCAGGTGCTCTCCCAGCTCAGCAGAACAGAGATCTCCCTCACCCTCACCAACAAGCTGGTGCCAGCGGCCAGCAGCGATGAGAGCGACACGAGGAGCCTGCTGCTGAGGTGAGGATGGGCTCTGCGGGTGTCGGGAGGGTTCTGGGGGTGTTGGAAGGGTATTGGGGGTTGGGATGCTCAAGGCGGACAAGAAACCCTTGGGTGGCAACTGAATATTGTGTGGAGGGTGATGGTCTGGAGCGGATGCCTGACATCTCCCTCTGGTCTCTAGCACCAAGCAGATGCTGGTGGATTTGATCCAGTCACAGCCAGGAGATTCCCTCCCGGAAATCCTGTGGACACCAGCCTCAGAGCATGAGGTGGGATGTGCGAGGCTGCTGCTGGGGATGAACTGAAAAACTTTGGGGGTAAATGGCAAAAAAGTTCTCAGCAAAAAGCTGCCCTGCTCCTCTCAGAGGCTTGGCCACTGCTCTTGCGATCCAGCAGTGACTGGACTCTGGTTTTCACGAAAATCACGTGTTCTTGGGCCAGGAGAGACCCACATCAAAACGTGGATGAAAGAGTTTGATTGTTCCATGTCTGTATCCCATTCCAGCCGTGTTCCAGGCTCACCCCTTCTCATCCCTAGGAAGCCGCCCATGAGCACCTCATGCGCCGGCGAGCGCTGCGGGATGCCCAGGCCTCTGCCCAGCTGAAGCGCCATCACTCCCTGGCTGCCAACGGCCAGCTCTCCATGGAGGAGAAGAAGCGCAAGGTCATCCGCAACCTGCGGCGCTTGGAGAGCCTGGGGCTGGTGGACTCTGCCAACCAGTACCAGGAGCTCATTGATGAGCTGGCCAAGGTGTTCTGGGGGACACTGAGTTGGGGATCACCCCTAAACCCCCCTGAGGTCCCGCTCTGGTGCTCTGGTAAAGCTCATAACAACATATTTTGGCTTTCTGGCACTGCTTTGTTTCCTCCAGGACATCCGGAACCAGCGGCGTCACCGGCAGCAGCGCCGCAGGGAGCTCCTGAAGCTGAGGCAGACCCTGGAGGGCCTCGATGCCAAGACCCTGTTTTATGAGGAGCAAATTGATTATTACAACCAGTACATCAAGACCTGCCTTGACAACCTGGCAGCCAGCAACAAGTATGGTTCCTTGCCAAAAATCAGTAATTTTAAAAAATACCATTATTCATTTTCATTGCTCTCTGGTTGTTGTGAGTCCTGGAGATGTTGGGAATCCGAGGGGTCGTGGATGGCCGGAGATGAGCTCTCAGCGTGCGGTCCCTTCTCTTCCAGGGTCCATGGGAAGAGCAAGAAGCTGCCATCGCTGCACTACACGGCAGCCCAGCTGTGGGACAAGGGGGTGCTGCTGGAAATCCAGGACCTGCCGCCCAGCCAGTGCGTAACCCTGCTCCAGGGGAGGAGCTCTTGCTTGGGGTTATTCAGTGCAGGGCCAGGAGTTGAACTTGATGGAGTTGATGATCCTTGTGGGTCCCTTCTGACTCAGGATATTCCACGATTCTATGAGAACTTGGGCAGGTAGACAAAAATAACCAAGGAGGGGGATGCACATGGGCTACTGTTGTCCTGCCATGGATGAGGCAGGTTGTTTTGTGCAGGAGAATGCAGGAAAGTTGGGATTTGCAGTGGGGTTTGGGCTGTGGGTCTGGCTGCTGTGCTGAGGGGCAGCACTGGGTAGGCTCCTTGGTTGTGTTAAAGCTGTGAAGCCCCTTTTGGTAACAAGCAGCTCTGTCTTCTCAGGCTCAGGAACGTGATTTTCGACATCAGCCCCTGCGAGGAATCAGGCAGGTTCCAGGTGAAAGCCAAATTCATGGGGATCGACATGGAGCACTTCCAGCTGCACTACCAGGTGTGGAGCCTGTCCTGCAGCTGCTGGGGGCCAGAGAGATCAGGGCAGCCGGGGTATGTGGGGGCTGGGTGGTGTTCCCACGTCTGCAGCTCTTGTGGGGACTCAGAGCCCATGTGGAGCCCTGCCCTGAGCTGCTGGGAGCAGCCTCACTGCGCATCTCCCCCTGCAACCCCAGCTCCGTGCTGATCCCTGTCCTGGGCGCAGCTGGCTGGGCACCGCTGGCTGGGCACGGCACTGGTGGCGGTGACAGTCCCCTCTCCCACAGGACCTGCTGCAGCTGCAGTATGAGGGCGTAGCAGTCATGAAGATGTTCGATAAGGCCAAGGTCAATGTCAACCTGCTCATTTTCCTCCTCAACAAGAAGTTCTTCAAGAAGTAACAGGGTCGGGGTGGGGATGGGGCTGCAGGTAAGGGCAACAATGTAAACCTGCCAAAGAGACCTCTGGGTCAGGGGTCCCAGGGCAGGGACGCTGCTGCTGCCCATGGAGCTTCCCTGCGTGGATGCAGTGTGCTTGAGCATCTGCAGCCAGCGGTGCCTGACTGGGGAAAACAGGGCTCAGCCCCAGCCCTGGGCACCCTGAGCTTGGTACTAAACCAGTGCCTGACCTGACCTCCCTGCAGGAGGGTGCAGCTGCCAAAGCTTTTGCAGCACGTGTTGCTTTTAAAATCTATTTTTTGTCTGAGTATTTTGGCTGTTTTATTCCTGTGTTGCCAACAGCCAGCTGCCCAAGGACACTGTATTTCTGGACACTACACAGGTTTTACTGATCTAATAAAGGTATTCTAATATATATACATATATATTTCTTCCTCACACTAAGGCTGGGGAAATGTGAGAATCAGTCTTTATATGGAGGGGTAGGGAGAGGCCAGAACAGAGAGGCAATAACTGCTTGTGAAGACACCCGTGAGCTCTTCTCTGGTAAACTGAGGTGCAATAGAAGAATTTTGGTTTTTAAAGATTAATTTCACTGCTCTCCAGCCAGGCTGGGGCAGAAATACAAGACAGAGGCTCAATGTCACTGCTGTCCCATGGATGCTTTGAGGGACCACACGTCTGGACCCGCTGGTGCCTGGCATCCGTGGAACAACCCCACAGCACCAGTGCCGTAGGGATGGTGGTGTCTCTGTCCCCTCTTGATTTGCCCTGGTGCTTAATTGGTTTTCAGGTGTGGCACAATGACTGTGTTTGGCCATGGCTGCATTTAAAGCACTTTCTTTCCATGTTTGTTCGTGAGGTTTTTATGTGTTTTTTCTTTCCCTTCTCTCATATAAATGCCTCAAACAATGCTTATTCCATCCCCGTCTGTGCTGGATTCCTGCTGTGCTGCCTCTGCTTGTTTACTCTAAATAAAGCTGTATCTGAAAATGCCCAATTGCTCTGGATGATCATTGCCCTGTGCTCCTCACCTGCCTTGCCCCCTGCTTACCAGGGTCCTTCAGGCTGGTGCCATTCCCTACAGCCCCCCATTCCCAAAGCAAGGTGCCCCCTCGGCTTCTGGCCAGGGCCACCAGGGACCGGCTCCCTCGCAGCAGGGGCGAGCCAGGTGCTGAGGCACCAACTCAGCTCTTGCACGGGGAATTTAGGCCACTTTCAGACAGACTTAATTCTTAAATAAATACTATGATTACATCTCCTAAAGACTATGATTATATCTCTACAGGAATAAAGTGGGATCAAGCTGCAGCACTTTTCCGTGTTAACCTGTTGGATGCTGCACCATCTGCAGGGACAGGATCCTGGGAAGTTGCTGCTGCACATTACCCATTACCACAATGGGGTTTTTATCTTTTGGTCACCATATTTGTTTACTTTTTTCCTTCCTTGCCTTCAGAGGAGGATCCAGCGTGTCTCTGGCTGCGGCTCAGTGTGGTTTGTTTCTGCCAGCCACCTCCCGCAGCAGCCGAGCGACCGTTGGCTTTGCACCAGCAGCATTTGGCAAGCTGTAACCACTTTTTTGGGGGTGCTCTGGGGATGGAGGGGAAGCCTGAGGTAAAGAACCCCACCCAACAGTCCCAACTATTCACTGAGCACGGTTGCAGCATGAACTGGAGGGGACTCGGTATTGCTGTGGAAAAGGTGATTTTTTTCGGCTCCCGGGAAGTTGTGCTGTGGCCAATCATGACTCAGAAATGGGGTACCACCTCTTGCCTCCTGCCCACATGTTTTGGAGAGGGGGTCAGAGGGGAAAATCAAGCCCTGGGAGCGCTGGAGGAGGCCTGGCGCTGGCTCGCTGAGCTCCTCCCAAGGCAGCTCCACTAGATGTCATTGCAAGCTGGGGATAAGCGCCTGAATGGCCGCGGCCACCCGGCACCAGCCGTGGGCACCGGGCGAGCACAGCCCCGCCGTGGGCTCCTCTGGTGCCCGTGCTGCCAGCGCTCAGCGCGGCCCCAGCTCCAGGGACAGGTCCGCCTCAGCAGCCCCAGCACGTCCCAGTGGGGACAAAGCGAGACTGAAGCTCGCAGAGGATAGGGACTCTGCCTTGTGGGCTCTTCCTGCAGCGCTGGGCTCACTGCGGCCCGTCCGGTGCCTGTGCCCAGGCTGGGATAGCAAAAGGGACCAGGGAGGAAAATCAGGTCCTGCCTCAACCTGTTCCTAAGATCATCCTGAGAAGTGTTATTTGGGAAATTGGAGAAAAGGAGAAATTTGGGCTCCCCCTGGGGCTCGTAATTCATTCCAGAGAATCCTACAATGGTTTGGTTAGAAGAGACCTTAAAGATCATCCAGTTCCAACCTCTCTGCCATGGGCAGGGACACCTTCCACTAGCCCAGGTTGCTCTAAGCCCTGTCCAGCCCGGCCTTGGACACTTCCAGGGATGCCACAGCTTCTCTGGGCAACCTGTGCCAGGGCCTCGCCACCCTCACAGGGAAGAATTTCTTCCCAGTATCCCATCTAACCCTGCCCTCTGGCAGTGGGAAGCCATTCCCTGTGTCCTGTCACTCTTTTAGGTACAGGGAGATGTTATTTCACCTTGCCCAGGTCCAGCACGCCCTGTCCAGCGCTCAGCACCCAGGCACCATTCCTGGCCCACTGGCATTCCCTGCATGGCACAGGGAATCATCCTGCTTGCATTAAGCCCTCTCACTGACTCCCTCCTCTGCACCCACACACTCAGCTGTGACACGGCACTCCCGGTGCTGCTGGCTATGCCGGTGGGTGCTGCTGAAGGTGCCACATCCCCAGGTGCCACATGGCCCCTCAGCAACAGAAGCCTCACTCCTGCTCCCTCCTCACTGCCTGCCATAATTGCCTCCAGGAGCATAAATGGAGTGCCAGATGCGTGGACTTTGGAAAAAAATAAAGCAAAAAAAAAGGAATGATGGAGGATTAAGAAAACTACGTGTGTGAGTATGTGCATGTGTATAGATGTGTGAGAGGGAGAGAAAAATGGCACCAGGTTACAGGATACGCATTCAGCTCTTCACACCTCACCAGGCTGGTTTGGTGTAAGCCCTTCAGCCCGCGGCACTTGACACGTGTAGGAATTAAAGAGCTGCCAAGGGTAATCTGTGGAGAAAGGTGCCCCACATTGGGGCTGCCGCCCTGGTCCGGGGTGGGAAAGGGGCTGCAGGGGTCTCCCCGGCTTTGCGAGGGAGAGGCGAGACGAAATGAAGGGGCGTTGGGAGGTGCACAGCTGGGAGCTTGGTGTCCTTATCCCCCTCCAGCCTGGTCACGGGAATCCACACACCCAAAAGGGAGGCAAAATGATTAAACTGGGCTCAGAAAGGTGCTGCTGCAAGTCCTGATCCCACCAGCTTGGGGCTGCCTGGCCTGGTGGAGAAGCTGTTGGGAGCTGGTGCTGGTTCTGGGTGCCGGGTGCTGGGCAGGCCAGCTCGAAGGCAGCGCTCCTGCAGAGCCACTGTCCCCACTGTCACGTGCCGCAGTCCTGCTAATCCCATTTTGAAAGCTTGCGCCCCAAGCTGTGCCCGCTAATCCCCCTCGGTGCCACGGCTGCGGGGCCCGGGCTGTGGTGCTGCCTCGGCCAGCCCCAGGGTGTCCCTGCACCCAGCTCCTCTCCACAGGCAGACCTGAACGTGCCCACATCCTCTGCCTGCTCCTGCTCCTGCTGCAGTCCTGAGGATGCTCAGGTGCTTCCTGCCCTGTGCAAAAGGGTCCTGAGTCCGGGACACCCCCAAAAGACACACTGGATAGAGGCTGGGCTGTACCTCCAGGCACATCCCAACAGCCCGTGGAAGCGCCGCGCTGCCCGGGAGGAGGGATTCGGCAGCCTGGCTGCAGCACCGCCCCGGTCAGTCAGCACAACGCCCTCGCTGGCGGCGCCGAGGAGGCAGGTGAGCAGCGCAGCCTGCCCGGGGCAGAGCCAGGGCTCAGCTCAGCGGTGCCAGGCTCCTCCCCGGGAGCAGCCGCCGTCCTGGCACTGCCGGGGGCTCTGCACCGCGGCTCCTGCTGGGATTGCGCAGGCTTCGAGCACTGAGGAATAATATTGTTGTTCCCTTCCGATGGCAGCAGCTTCCTTGTGGGAGAGGGGAAAAAGCACAAACCGAACTGGGGAGAAAATAAGAGGGGAATGTTTGCCGACTGTCTGCTGTGTGTTGTTGGTGTTTGTTGTGTTTCTGTGGTTGCTTTGGCAACCCTGGGAAGACAAGCCAGGCTGTAGCATGGCGGGTACCAGCACGGCGTGGCGAGGAGCCGGGGCTCTGCTCCGCACGGACAAACTGCCGGCCCGGTGGCGATGGGAGGCTTCAGGCAGGGGACTGATGGGGGCACTTTTGTGCCCAGCTCGGCTGCTGCCCTCCCGGGTGAGCCTGGGGTGGGTGCTTGCTTCGCACCCCATGGGCCCTCTGAGAGGGACCTAGCTTGCAGATGAGCGAAGCAAGCCTGGCTGAGGGGTCCATGGGGACAGCAGCCAGCCCTGCTGTTCCCCAGGAGCCTGGGAGTATCTGGGCTCACCCTCTCTCTTCCTGTCTAGAGGAAGGAGAGTGAAACAGTGGTGTCGTGGGGGGGCAGCTGCTACCATGCAGCGCTCACCAGAGGGGCTGCGAGAGCGTCAGGCAATGCTGATGGGGCTGTGGGGGCATCTCCATCTGTCCAGGACAGGAGCCATTCCTCTGGTACTGCAGCCGTGGCCTCACGTGGGGAGGGTTACGTCTCTTTCTGTCCCCTGTGGGTCTGTGCTGCCTGCGTGGGATGGAGCCAGGGTCCCAAGGGGCAGCGTGGGAATGGGGGGGACCAAGGCAGAGGAGCCTGGCAGAGGAGGCGACAGGGCCAAGAGCAGCTTGGGGAGGATGGTGATGCTCCCAGAGCCCCTCTCTCCCTCCCGCAGCCCCGGGAGCTGTGCGAACTGACATCCGTCAGAGCAGGAGCCTGCGTGCCCCGCGGCATCCCCAGGGCAGAGCAGTCAGGGGCTGGGTGAAGGCTGTGCCCCTGGGAGCCAGGAATGTTCTGTGCAGCTCCGGAGATGCACGTTAACTCTTTGGGGGCTGCAGCGGGAGCACTGAGCTCCTCGGGGCTGTGGGCACTGTCACCCACCCGGAGCCTGCAGATCCCAGGGCTTGGGTAGAGGTCCCTGCAAGATAATGGTTCAAGGCCTCTGCTGCTTCCCATCCTGCTTGGCACGAAAAGCACCAGTGTGGAAAGGTTTCAGCCTGTCGCTGGTCAGAAATGCCAGCTTAATGATATTGTTTAATTGCTGCATCTCTAAATGGTGATTTTTTAACTGAGAGGCCTGATGAGGAATCCTGCCCTGAACTGGAAGCTGACTCATTCTCCTCGCAGTCCCGGGGTCATTGTTGGATTGCAAATAAACACACCAAATTCCCACTGCTGGGTTCTGGGAACGTGCTCCTGGCCCTGCACGGAGGGCAGGGACCCAGGAAGGGGCTGAGTGTCTGCCTGCCTCCCGCTGCATCCTCCCACTCTTGGAGCAGGGGGGGTGTTGGTGGCACCTGGAGCTGTCTAGGGTGGGGGGAAACACAACTTTAACACTGATAAGGGTCTGGAAAATCCCAAAGTGCAGAGGTTCACTGCCCTGTTCCCCCTTTGAAAAGGAGAGAGCAAGAATCAGGCCTCAGCTCTCCGTCATCCTTGCTGTAGCTATCAGGTGAGACCCAATTCTCATTTCTTTGCTTTCAGCCCTGGTTGCAGCATCTCTGGGTGCAGCTTCAACCTGAGCTCATGTTTTGAGAGCAAAGGAAAACTGAAGAAATAAGAGGTTGGAGCTGGGACTTGAACCCATATCCCAGGATGGAGGGGTGAGGGGAGGGCAGTGCTTTCCACCCCAAAAACCTCTCCATGCGGGGCTGAGCAGAAGCTGGAGCCAGCGTGAGTCACCCTGTGAGCTGCTGCCAAGGCAGGAGCGACCTTGTGCTGCTGAGCCAGCGTGGGCTGAGGCCGCAGCCCCGCCAGCCGCGGGAAAGGGAAGCTTTTGCTCAGGCCGGATGCTCCAGAGGAAAGAATGAGCTCTGGGGCTGGAACCGCTGGCCAGAGAGGACCAGAGCAATGGACGCGAGGTCAGGGAGGGCCTGGGGTCTACCCCTTCTCTGCAGGGAGAGCATTAGGGCCTGCTGGAGCAGGGAGCAGGACTTGGGCGCTCGCTTGGGAGCGGCATCTGTGAGCCACCCGGGGATGGGACTCACTTTCCATGAAACTTCAGGGAAAAGCAGATAAATCTCCCCTCTGCTCCTGCCACCCTGTCCTCAGCCTTGGGATCCTTCCAGGCTGGCGCTTGTGAATGTTTTCCCCTATCAACTTGTTTCACTTGAATCAGCGGACATGACTCACCGGGAGGAAAGAGGGCCTGGCTGAGCTGCTCCGGCCGCAGCACTGCGGCCCTGCGATGACACGGGCCGGGCCACGGGAGCCACGGAGAGCGTCCCAGTCCCCTCGCTGCCCCGAGCCAGGCTCAGGGCTGACATTCGCCTTGTCCCATTGCTGTCCCCTCCCTGTGCCCAGCCCAGTGGGTGCAGCAGAGGGGGAACTGGTTGAGCCGGTGCACCCCGTCCCGGCAGAGAGGGGAGATTCCTCTGGCGCGGGGGGGACCCTTGGGGGGCTGCGCGTTTGTCACCAGGGTGGCCGCCACACCCTGAGGGGACTGAGTGCTGGGGACATGCATCACCCTTGCCAAGGGACCCCTGGAGCGGAGGAGCAGGCAAAGCCCCTCCACAGCAAGTCTGCGCTGGGTGGGTGGGTGGAAGATGGGGAAAAGGGAGGGTCACTCCTCCCGGCACTGGGTTAGGGGAGCAGCCAGCCAGGGTGCCGAATCTTGGCTGGATTAGTTAAAGAGATCAAGCAGCTGAGGGATTAGGGAGTCAAGAGAGCCGGGCCACCTGCGGGGGAGGGAAAAACCTATGAAGGAGAAGGATATGCCGGCGCTCTGGAGAGAGGTGTGCAAGGCCTGGGCTTTGCAGCGATTAGATAAGTGAATCAGGGCCTCAGAGCGATTAGAGAAAGAAATCAGGTTTTACACCAATTAGGTAAAGTCCCCAAGCGATTAGACACAGAGGTGGCTGCGAGAGGAGGTCTCCCAGCAGTCTGTGGAACTGATAGGGCCGAGCATTGATTAAAGGAGCATCAGAGGCTGAGAGCAATTTGATAAGAAAACAAAACAGTGGATCAATTAGCCTGGGAAAAAGGAGGCAGCTGGACGATAATGGGAATAGGGAAATGGGGCCAGTCAAAACAACCCCTGTAGCTTTGAGTGTGGGGCTGGTGGAGCTGCAGGGAAGGGGTGGAAAGAGGGAAAATGGCCCCAGCTGGAGCCTCCAAGGGCCATGGGCTGGGATGAGATTGGTGGGCTGTTTCAGTTTGGCCTTAGCACAAGTGAATTCACACCTGGCCTAAAGGTGAGTTTATTGTTGGCTGTGGCTGGTGTGAGCCTCACACAGCTCCTCCCGGGCTGCAGTGGAGCATCACCAGGTAGCTACTCCTCCAACCAAGAGAAGCACACAATTTTGCATTTCACAGAATCTTGCAATCATGAAATGATTTGGCTTGGAGGGGACCTTAGGGTTCGTCTACTTCCAATGCCCCTGCCATGAGCAGGGACACCTTCCACTGGCACAGGTTACTCCAAGCCCCATCCAGCCTGGCCTTGAACTCTCCCAGGGATGGGGCAGCCACAGCTTCTCTGGGCAACCTGAGCAAGTGAATTTCAGAAAATTTCTTTTTTTCGAGCAGGTTTTGCTCTGGGTTCACACTGTCACACACCTGGAGCAATTTTATCCATGGGGAAGGCAGTTATACCAGGATAACTCAGCCCTGCGCCCTGTCCCAGATGCTCTGGGAGTTTCCAGATACGGGTGCCAGATGAATAAGCAATTAAGTAACTCAACGGAGCCTTGAAATAATTAGACCAAGGAATGCAGCTCCAGCAGATGAGTTTAGTGAAGAAATGGGAGTGTTGGAGAGATGGAGATGAGAAGGGTGATCAGGTCTCAGCACAATTATCTAGAGAAAGTCTGCTCCAGACTGATTAGAGGAAGGGAAAAGAGCTTTCTGGGCAATTAGGTGAGGGAAATCAACTCTGGGCAGGAAGAAAATAGACTATGGAAGAGATTGGGGTGCGAGATGGCGAGTTATCTCTGCCCCTGAGTTAGACTAGGGAGCTTGATAAGGGCTTTCTGAGGCAGAGGCAGAAATGAGGATGAGGAGGATTAAGGAGCAGAGGTGGGTGTGCAGCAGATGCCTGGTGCTGGGAAAGAGGGAGTGAGGAGTGAAGGGGCAGGTTCTCCGTGGGACTGAGTATGAGATACTGAGCCCTGCACCCGAGGAACAGGAGGACCAAAATCCTGGAATTAGAGCTAACAAACAGAGTAAATCAGGGGTGCTGGCAGCTGGAATGGCTGTGGGTTGGATAGGGAACGGAGCTGGGCACTATTTCCAACCCATCACGTGGCAGGATGCTTCCTTAATCTGTAAAAGGGATTAGTCCCTTGCGCCCAGCAAAGTTGAGAACCAGCAGAGTCTTTCTGCACGAGTGACTTTGGCTTCAGGACAGAGGAACCTGCAGGGTGGGGAGCATGATTGGGGATGAGCATGGGGCAGGCAGCCCCTGGGATGTGCCCTGGGATGTGCCCTGTGGCACCCAGGGGTCCCTGACTGGCGGGGGGGCAAACTGGGGTGACCACAGCGGGTTTTGGGGTGCTGAGCTACCGTGAGAGAGGTTACAATGGTCAGCTGCCGCCCAAGGTTGCGCCGCGGGTCAGCAGCAGCTGCAGCTGGCGAGTGCTGAATCCTTTGGGAATGGCTGCATTTGCTCTTTAATTAGCCTTGACGGCTGCTGGAGCAGATTTTGCTGGTCCTTTCCTCTCTGAGGCTGGCCCTGGCTTGAAGTCATGGGGTTTGGTGAGGTCAGGCTCCTTTTTCCTTCTTTGCCTTTTTCTTTTCCTCCATCCTCAAACTTACAAAAGGCAGTGGAGGGAGGGAGCAGCGCCACTGAGGCACATGATGCTGAATCTGGTTCTGTGGGAAGGGGAAGCTGTGGTTTGGCTGCCAGGTCATAGTTTGGCCTTTGGAAGTGACCCTCTCGGAAAGGGAAGCGCTGTCTTGCCAAGCTCGGACGGGGGCTCGGCAGAGCCCGGGAAATGTGGCAGCATTGGTGCGGGGTGGCTGGAGTGAGAGTGAGGGAGCCATTTTTAATATACTGCTTTTCCTCCCAATTTGCACTCATGGGGTTTTGCCACAGCTCCCAGTGGCTGCTGCTGAGTGACAGAGAACAGTGCCGGGGCCATCCAGGGAAGGTCTCACGGACACTCGTCCCTCCTGGGCGTCACAGTCCTGCTTTTCCCAGCAGGAGGGTGGCTCTGACATATCTCCTTCACCCCTTGGCCTCTGCTGAGCTCGCTGGGACGAGCCTGGTTTCTGTGGGGTGACAGCGTTATCTGGGACACAAGCAGAGCCAGGCTCCACTTTGGTCCCTGTTCCTTGGCTGGTGTGGATATCCTCGGGAGATAGCACAGCAAATTGTCCCCCTGGGACTCCGTATGCTTCACCTCCCCTCACAGGATGGAAATGGGGATTTGCAGAACATTAGAGCCCAGCAAAGCCCCAGAGGCATGGGGATCTGTCCCTGGGGCCGACGGGTGTGTCCTCCTCCCAATGCTCAGACGCTGCTTTTGTTCGAGCCCTAATGTGGATGTCAGTATTTTCATGGCTTTTAAAAATTTTTTTCCCCTTTCCAATTCTGATGAAAAATGTATTTGGGGAAAATAGAAATATTTAGACATTTCCCTGACAGGCAGCAGAGCTGGAAGAGCTGCGGTACAGCACCGTTCACGTGTGCTGACAAAAGCTCAGCACAAAGAATCAGGCTGGGGGATGCAGCATCCTCGGCAGCACGAGACCCACAGGGTGAAGTGTCAGTGCCCACCCCATAGGTTACTCCTCCTGCCAGCAGCCCAGCACCAAGCTGCCTTCAAAATCGGGATAAGAAGAAGGGTTTGAGCTGGTTTTGGGAAGGTTTTTGGTGTGGGGGTGTCTGTGTGTATATATATAAATGTACATGTGTGTATATATATATATACACACAGACATATAAATCTTGTGTATACAAAAATATATGTAGTATATTAAAACATACTATATAGCATATTAGATCTCGCTATAGGAGGAGTTTTGTATTAAATAAGCCGCAGTATGTGTCTTACAGATATGTATTTTGCTTTACGTTGTGCATGTGTCAGGGCTGGAAAGGGGGTTGGTGTTTGTGGTACGTACCAGCCCCCCGTTTTCCCATCAGAAGGTGCCTGGGCCAGATGTACCTTGAAAGGGCCAGTGAAAAGCCCATCTGGAGCTGCAGGATGCTGTGGGGACCTTGAGCATGTCAGTGAGGAACAGAGCTACTCTCCTCTGTGCAGATGGCTCTGGGATGAGCGCAGACCTCCCTTTTCCGGGAGGCAGAGAAATCCCCAGCCCCGGAATCTGCCTCCCTCACCCCATTTTTCTCCTGCTCACACCCTCAGGTTTTGATGTCAGGGACATGTCAGCCGCGTCATCCTGAGCAGAGGACGGCCACCGCGCCCTGCGCTGGGGAGGTGACAGTCCCCATCCCGCACCCCACTCCCTTTGTCCCTTCAGGCTTCACCCCATTGCTCTGCCTCATTCCAGGGGGTAAAGAGCCTCCTTCCACACCTGGTGGGGCTGTGCCTTCCCAGGCTGGCCCCTGAGCCACTGCTGTCCCTGCTGGGTCCCCACTGTGTGAGCTCCCTGGATGTGGATGCCACATGCACAGGGCAGCTCTGCAGGACCGGGCATATGGGGCTGCTGAGCTGCTCCTGCAGGAGTGAGAGGGGCTGGAGGCCATAAAATCATAGAATCATAGAATAGTTTGGCTTGGAAGGCCCTTAAAGCTCATCACATTCCCCCCCCCTGCCACTAGACCTCCCACTATCCCAGGCTGCTCCAAGCCCCATCCAACCTGGCCTTGGACACTTCCAGGGATGGGGCAGCTGCAGCTGCTCTGGACATCCTGTGCCAGGGCCTCACGACCCTCACTGTAAAACACTTCTTCCTTAACTCAAACCTAAATCAACCTCTTTTAGTTTAAAAAAGCTCCCCCTTGTCCTATCCACCCTTTTACTTGGACTTAGGAAGAGGAGCTCAAGGCCCCTATGCCCAGAGACCTTGCAAGTCCTTTTCCTGCTTGAATTTTGGGAAGTTTCCCTGCAGACCTGTTTGGTTGCCCCCTCCCTTCCCTCCCTTTTCTAATTTGTTGCTGGTGTGGGGGTGAGATAAATGCTCTTAAAGAGTTTTGTGGCTGCAAAACCTCTGGACTACACACAGGCCCAGAACTGCCAGGCTGGAGAGATGCTGGGGTAGGGCTGCAGCAGTGGGACGAGTTGCCTCTGTCCCTGGCCCCAGCCCCTGCCTGGTGGGAAGAACAAGGCAGCTGATCCCAAACCACCTGAAAACCACCACATTCCTTTGGGAGAGGTGGTGCAGGAGGTGCAGTTTTGCCCCACAGCCATGTCTGTTCTGGCTCGGCCACCCTTGGTTTGAGTGGATGCTGTGGTGGGGCGAGGGACCAGAGACCCAGACAGACCTGGAGGAGATGGGAAAGTTGGAGAGAGGAGGTGGTGAGCCCGTGGGATGGGTTCTGTGAGCTGTCCCGTTAGTGGGTCAGGCTCGCGCAGAGCACAGCCCATCCTCGGGCCGTGCACGCACCGAGGGGCCGAGGCCGTGCCGCTCCTGGGCCGGGGTGGCTGTGACAGGGAAGCACTGCAGGGGGGTTCTCCCACCTGTCGGCGCCGGGCTGGGGGCTGGGGAGCAGCGTGGGGCCGTGGGCCGGTGGGAGCACTGGGGCTGGCTGCCCCTTCCCGCAGCCCCCACACATCCCGGCTCCGTCGTCAGCCTGACCCCTGATTACACTCCACAGGCTCTGCATCGCTGCTGTTGCCCCAGCAACGTGTCGTCGCCACAGCAACCGTGACAACCTTATGTTCATTAATTTAAAAAGGTTCGCAGTGTAACAAATGAAATAGTTATAAGCTTGTCAGGGTGTTAAGGAGCAGGGGCTGACAACTTGCCCCCCTTGCCTGTGCCGCCAGAGCAGCCTGGCTCTGCCACGAGGTCCCCACCCCAGACCCAGCTTCATCCCACCATCTTCGATTAATTCCTTCAGGCCTTGGAGCATCCCAGCGGTGCAGCATCACTTGGTGACATCCCCAGGAATGACCAGGGGCCAGATGCAGGTGGGGGGCTGTGGTGGAGGTGGCTTTGGCGGGGGTCTGAACCAAAAATGCTTCTGTTAGGACGTTCGTGCTGTGGTGTGGCTGATGTCTGGGATGGAGTCAGGGCTATCCTGTTGTCCTTCCCAGGGTCAGCATGGGGTCTGTCAGGGAGGATAATTATTTTCATGCAACATGTAGCACCTCAGTACCCGCACTATTAAAATTAATATCTTTACCTTTGTACCTAATACGATTGAGAGGCGGAGGATGAACAGATCAAATACACGGCTATACACACATATATTCCTTAGGAAACCTGGACAGATCACGGATACCCTGGATATCCTCAGCTGGGGGAAGGTAATCCCAGCTGGCTCAGCCTGGCAGCTGAGGTAAATCAATGTTTCCCTTGAAGTCCTGGGCCGGGTTGCTGACAGGTACAAAGAGGTATTGGAAAGCCGAAGCTGCTGAAGCCAGGGCAAAGGACACCAGTTGAGGATTTGGTTCTTACTTCATTATATACCATTTTGCTGAAATCTCAGCAGATTTCAAGTTGACCAAACCCCTTTAATCTCAAATAAAGGCCATTCTCTGGCTTTTTGTGAGTGGAAACACAAAAGGAACTGGTTTAAAAAAAAATCCTGCCATTGCAATTCTGCTTGGCGAGCTGAGAATAAGGTCATTTTTCAGCAAGAAAAGTGTCCGTTCAGTTAAAAATAAAAATGGTGAGTTCTGGGCCACATTTGTTCCTAATGGGAGCCGGTGCTGGAATTGCACTGGCTTTTGTTAGCTGGGACCCAGCATTTCCCAGCTCCGACGCAGTCCCTTGTGCCAGACAAGTGTTGGTTTGGGGATGGGTTTTGTCCCTCGTTTCGGCCCCTGAGCCGCTCTCCTCACGATCACCCAGCGGTTCCAAAGCCCGGACCCGCTGCCTCCAATCCCGCACCCAGCCCTGCAGGCAAACACTGAGCAGGCTGGAGCTGGTGCCGGAGGATTCCTGTGGCAAAGGGGAGGTGGCAGCTGCCAGGGCCTTGCTGTCTGCCCGGTGCTTCGGGAAGGGAAATCCAGTGAGCACCCCGGGTGCTTGTCTCCTTGCCTTCAAGAGATCCTTCAAAATCTTTCTCAATAATTAAACAAGCAAGGCCTAAAAATAGCACCAATATCTACCATATGTGGCTGAGTAATTTAAGGGGAGAGCAGGGAAGAAAGTGTCCTCAGTGTCCCAAACTTCCCCCCCAACCTCCGTGGGCTCCTGATGAGTGCAGGGAGGCTGCTGGATGTCAGGAGCCCCAGGTTTGGTGGCAAGTGGCTGGGATGCCTTCCAAAGCAGCCAGGTTTGGGGATGTTTCATTCTCTGGAAGAGGCTCTTTGGCAGCTTTTTATGCCACAGTGGGTTTTGGAAGGGCACGGCAGCCTCAGCTGTGAGTCCCAGGCTGCAGCAAAGAAGGCCTGGGACCCAACCCCATGGCTGGAAGCATCTTGTCCACCCTGGGCACTGGCAGCAGGCACCCCAGGTCTACCACAAAATAAGCTGGTGGCACAGTTGACCACCCAGCACATGGCGCAAATGCTGCTGTGTGTGGCAGCCCAGGAACAGCATCCCCAGGAGCGGCAGCTGGAGCCTTAAATCTGCGCTCTCCTGAGCTCTTGCTTATCTCCAAAGCTCCCAGCGCTGACGAGGGGCTGTGGTGGAGCAGATAAACCCATCACTTGAAAGGGGCTGCTGGAGCCTTGGCTCGAGGGAGAGGCAGAGAGGTGAGGCCCTGGGCTGGGGGCTTGGCCCTGGGGGGTGCTGGGATTCGGAGCTGTGCCCTGTGGTCCTTGGAGGGGGCTCACAGTGCTCTGACTTGTGTGGAGAACCAAAATGAGACTCCTTGTCAGCAGTACCATGGCACCTCAGCCTGAAATGGGACTGCCACACTGAGGGTTGGTGATGGTCCCGGCTGGGAGGTGGCAGGGATAGCCAGGGTGTTACAGCAGGGATCGCTGGGATGGCAGGGTTAGTTGGGATGCCATGGCAGGTTTGCCAGGATGCTGCTGCAGGGTTAGCTGGGGTGCTGTGGCAGGGTTAGCTGGGGTGCTGTGGCAGGATTCACTGGGGTGCTGTGGCAGGGCTCACTGGGGTGCTGTGGCAGGATTCAGTGGGGTGCTGTGGCAGGATTCACTGGAGTGCTGTGGCAGGGCTCACTGGGGTGCTGTGGCAGGGCTCGCTGGGGTGCTGTGGCAGGATTCACTGGGGTGCTGTGGCAGGGCTCACTGGGGTGCTGTGGCAGGGCTCGCTGGGGTGCTGTGGCAGGATGCTGTGAGCTTGAAGAAAGCTTTTCTTGCAGCATGGAGAAGCCATGTGGAAAGGGAGCAGGGCTGAACCCTGGGGTATGCCTGGAAAGAGGAGAAGGGGAAAGGATTAGGAATGGACAGCAGCCCCTGGGGCAGAACGAGGGGGGAACTAGCATGTAGCTTCTTGATCCCCGTTTGGGGCACCCCAGGACCTGCCCATTGCCCAGAAAGGGTAGCCAGCCCTGCCCCCCCCAACTGCTCACAGAGAAAGGCAAACAGCTCAGCCGTGCGTTGCATAACCAGGAAAAAAGGCGTCCTCGTCCTCGGAGCCGAGTGGCTGCCGGCCAACTTTGGCATTAAAGTAGAGCAGAGGATACCGGGAGGGGAGTGCGGATTAGGCGGGGAGGAGACGGGATCAAGTGAGCAGCAGCCAGGGCAGGCTGGCCGCAGCCTCACGGAGGGTCACGCTGCCCAGGGCCACGGCCAGGAGGGATCCAGCCTCCCTTCCCGCCGCAGAGCAGCCGGATCTGCGGGGCGGAGCCCCGGACACCTCCCATCCATGCCAAGGATGGGTCGGACCCAGGCGGCGAGGCTGTCTTGACTCACGGGCGATAAGGAACTCACCCAGGAGAGGCTTTTTGTGTGCAATGGGCTCAGTTTGTGCAGGTTTAACTGGCTGGGCGATGGGGAGGCGCCGGGCCCTTTCATTAGGGCCAGGCGTGTGTGCAGGAATCACAGACAGCATCTCGAGGAGGGGGTGGAGATACTCGTGTTCAGCACCGAGGTTCTGGCTACAGAGACCTGGATCTTTGCTTTCTCTGAGCTGCTGAGCGTGGAGCTGCTCTGGATCTTGCACTGATTCAGCAAGACGTGCAGGCTTGTAACTTTTGGGAGTTCTTGGAAATTGGGCTGCTCCCAGTCAGCAGCTACTCCTACACACGGAGGAGATACACTTGCTCGGGGAGCTTCTGGAGCTCTACCCGCTGCCTGCCGCAGCCACTGCCTGCACCAGAACGGGGCTGCGGTTTTATGCTTGGGAAGAAAAAGGAGAGACCAAGTTAATTTAAAATTGCAAGGTGCTCCAAAGTGTTCCCAGTGTCCATTAGCTGATAAGCATTGTGCTGGGCTTAAGCCTCTGGGGTGCTAAAACGTGCTAAAAGACGCTTACCTAGCTGATAAACCCCCAGCAGCAGGAGATGGGGGTTCCGCTGTGCCCGTTCTGCCCCAGGAACTGCTGCTGTCCCAGCTGGGTTTGCTGCCTGCAGAATCACAGAATTACAGGCTTGCTTGGGTTGGAAGGGACCTTAAAGCTCATCTTCTTCCACCCCCTGCCATGGCAGGGACACCTTCCATTAGACCAGGTTGCTCCAAGCCTCGTCCATTCTGACCTTGAACACTTCCAGGGATGGGGCAGACACAGCTTCTCTGGGCAACCTGTGCCAGGGTGTCATCAACCTCCCCAGGGAAGAATTTCTTTCTAATATCTCATCCTCTGGACTCTCTCCAGCAGCTCCATGTCCTTCCTGTGCTGAGGGCCCCAGAGCTGGAGGCAGCTCTGCAGGTGGGGTCTCACCAGAGCCGAGCAGAGGAGCAGAATGCCCCCTCTTTATGTGCTGCCCACGCTGTGGGATGAGCCCCATGTATGGGACAGCATTGGCTGCCAGTTTGTATTGCCAGGTCACACTGAGCTTCTCATTCCCCAGCAGCCCCAAGTCCTTCTCTTCTGGGCATTTTCCCCCTGGATTTGGCTCTGGCGGTTACCCCACAGAGTGTCAGCCGTGGTGAGCAGATCCCACTCCTGCAGTGGGGTGAAGGCAGCATCATGCTGGAGTTGTTGGCAAATAGTCCTGACCAGTGGCCAGGCCAAGGCAACACTGATGCTTTGCAATAGCAGTGGGGTCTTCCTGCACCTCCTCCAATTTATCAGGTGTTCTCCAAGCCTAGCAGCCATGGTAGCCCAGCTCAGGACTGGATAACTCTCCCCCTGGCTTGGTGTCCTGAGTGGTGTGTCAGGGAGGATGAGGATGAGGATGGTCTATCCCCAGTGAGTGTGCTGCTGGCCTCGGGGATGTTCATGTATGGCTGCCTCTGCCTGTCACCCGCAAGGGGTGGCCCTCACTGAGGGTGGCTGCTTTCTGCAACTTGAGTTATGTTAATTCACCCCCCCCC
>WEIT01037315.1:150355-224717 GCA_013389985.1 Dryoscopus gambensis | reverse complement strand
GGGGGATGCGGGTGCCGGGTGCGGCACGCCGGGATGGTCCCGCTGGGTGCTGCCGATGGGGTGGGGGGAGCGCTGGGGGTGCCCACCCTGCTCCGGGGCGGTGGGCAACGTCCCCGTGGGACCCCCGCGGTGGCAGAGCATGAGCCCACCCGCGACACTGCGTCCACCCCCGAACGGGACCCGCTGCGGCCTGGCAGGACCCGGGGAGAAGCAGGGCCCAGTGGATCTCGGGGGCTGGGGGATGCCCTCCGTGGCAGGGCATAGGGTGATGACATGGGGCCTGGGGGGGGACCCGCCGGCGAGGCTCCGGGTGCCGGTGGCGGCTGCGGTTTGATTGGCAAGAGCAGATTTTGGGAGAGCCGGCGGTAAATCGAGTCCCGGAGCGTCCATGCCTTGGCCGGGCGCCGGCTCCGGAGCCGACAGCTGGGATTGTTTGTCGGGGGGGGGTGCTCAGCGCCTCAGCTCCATCCGACAGCGGCCGGAGCAGGGTTTCGTGGTGGGGCCAGACCGCGTCACTACTGCCACGGCCTCCCCGGGGTGTCGAGCGCTTCCTTGGCCAGAGGGACCGGCGATGCTGAGCAGGGATGCAGTGACAGGGCATCCGGCATCTGCGGCTGTTCGGCATCTGTGACGCCGGTTTGCCCGCAGCTTATCCCTTCCCTGCAGCTCCCAAACCCCTTCGGCTTTGTCGTTGGTTTTTATTTTTTTTTTCATTTTCCTTTTCTCCCCTCACGCACGAGAGCAGCACACAGTCAGTGAGATGCACGTGTGCCACACACGCAGCTCTTCCCCCGGCACCCGTGGAGCCCCATGGCACCCCCAGCTCTGCAGGGCCACCAGCTGGGCTGTCGCCCCCTCCTCATCCTCCACAACTGTCAGAGCTGCCACACGGTTTTGGCTGGTGACTCCCCCCTGCTGTGGGCAGGGGTCTGGGCAGGGACAGAGACACCTGTGCTGGTGCAAATTCCCTGGGCACTTCAGCTCAGCACCTCTGCCTGCCCCCACTCCAGGAAGGTCTGATCCTGTCCCTCCAAAGCCCCTTCTCCTGCACTGCGTGGCTGTGCATGAATTCTTGGGCTGGCGTTGCTTCACCAAGGTGGGTGTTCTCAAACCCCTGTCCCAGGACAGCTGGCCTGAAATCTTGGTGCCGATGGGGATGGGGCTGTGCCAGCCTCAGCTTGACAGGGACGCTCATCAGGCCAGGGGTGCAGGTTTTGGGTGTAGGTAAGGGTTATTCTGGGTATGTTCTTTCCTTCCCTGAGCCGATTCAGTGCTGGTGGCCCTGGCCTGGGAGTGCTGAGCGGCGCCTGTCCCTTTGGAGCTCAAAGCAAGCTGCTTGCCTTGCCCTCAGGGTCACTGCTGTGGGCTTCTGAAGGTCACGGACCTCTGGATGGGCCTCATGGCTTCCCCTTTCCACCCCCACCACCTTGCCCTTCAGCCCCTGCAGTTGTCGTGGCTTTGCCAAGCTGAGGCATCTGCACTTGTGCCGGCTCGGAGCAGGTGGCCAATGTCCCCGCAGCGGTGGGGGCCACTGCTCGGGTTTCGCTGGAGCCTCTGCCACAGCAGGGATTTAACGTGCTCATGTTGAAGGGGCATTAGCTCCCATGTCAGGTGGCTTGGGGCTTCCACTCCTGCCTGGGCTCTCCGCTGGCACAAACAGGCTCGGGGGCTCCTTGTGCCGAGCGGTCACGTCCCTGTGTATGCTCAGTCCTGCTGGGGGGCTCTTGGGACCTTGGGAAGTGCTGGCTTTGTCAGTAGGTGACCTTGGGCATGTCCCTTTGCTTCCCCATGCTTTGGTGTTGTGCTCGGAATCGGGGAGGTGGTTAATGTGTTTAATCCCCCCCTCCTCACTGCTGTGGGGCTCATGGCTCCTCTTGGGAAGTGCAACTGTGGAGCTGGAAAGGGCTGTTGCTATTTCGTGCTGTCCCCGAGCGGGCAGGGCGGAGGCGTGGACGGTGCTGGAGTCACCCAGGGTGGATTTTTCCCAGGCTGCCAAGTGAAACAAGTGGGGTCTGAGTCTCATTTAATGTTGCAGCCCTTTACTGTGACTGGCAACATAAAGGAGCCTAAATATGGTCATAAACCGCATCCACTTCAAGGTCCCCCTTCGTGCTGCCAGGGCAGCCTCACGGCGGCTTTGTGAGAGAGAGAACAAAGCCGAAAGTGTCGGACGAAAGGTACGGGAGCGGGACCCAGCTGCCGCCGTGCTGGCGCGAGCCGGGAGCCGGTGCCGGCAGCTGCCTGGCAGGGAGGTGTCAATGCTGGTGCAGGCCCTGGCTCACGAAGGAAGGATGGACGTGAGGGTGGGGGGGAGATGCTGCCTGGCACATCCCGAAGGAACAGCAGGGCTTCAACCAGGTGTGGAGGGCTCAGCTACAAGCTATGCGTCTGGCACTCTGGGCGAGTCATTTGAACCTAAAAAAGCATCTGTGGTGAGGGGCAGAAATTGCTTTTCCCTCTTATTTTCCAAGCCAGAGTGCTTCCCAGAGTCAGGTTGGCGTCGCCTGGAGCGTGCTGGGAGGAACTCGCCATGGGGTGCTGCATGGCATCTCTGCTCCGTGACGGATTGCAGGGACGTGGCCGTTTTGGGAATGAAGGGGAAAGAGGGAGAGGGTTGCTGACATTGACTCCGCTCCCCCGGACCACCGCTGCCCTGCTGGGTGCCCCCGACAGTGGTGGTGAGATGCCATGTGCAGTTGTGGTGGTGTGAGCTGGCCTGGAAGGTGGTGCCTGAGGCTCCGGAAGCGAGCAGGCAGCATCCCATTAAATCCTGTTAATACCCGGGAGTGCACACGGAGGTGACCCAAGCCATGGTGAGCTGCATGGGCGGGGATGGGGCTGCCGTGTCGGTGCTGTGCCGGACTTCCCCATCTGCAACCAGAGCTAAAAATATCCCCCTGCCTCACCCCACCGCTGTCCCATCTGTTCGGAGGGTGAACTCCTCAGGCCAGGGGCTCTTTCTTATTTTTATCGCTATTTTGGCAGTTCCTGGAGGCTGAGCTGTCCCGAGTTCAGAGGTGACTCTATTGCAGATGACAGTCCTGCTCCCGGGAAGGTTCGGCTCTGCCGCTGAGACCGACGCAGTGAGCAAGTGAGGAGGAGGAGGGGGAGGAGGAGGAAGGCTGGGGAGGAAATGTGTGGCCATGCAGGTGCCATGGGGAGCCTGGCTGTGCTTGCCCTCCCTGTGCCAGCAGCACTGTGGGGTACATCACCCCCTTGCAGCTCCCCAGCACTGTCTGGGACTTCACCACTCAATGCGACTCTCAGGGGTTTGGTTTTGTTTCTTCCTTTCCTTTTTTCCTCTAATTAGAGAAGCTTTCAATAAAAAGCTGAAATTTGTTAATCACTTTGTTTGATCAGAGCTCAGGCAGTGCTGAAGACCTCTAGGTTTTTCCCTCTGCCTGTGTGAGCAGCAGTTTGCTTTTGCTTTCAAGATGGATCTCGCCGTCTGCCTGCCAGCAGCTCTGCCTCCCCGGATCTGTCGGTTTGCATCTTGCACTCCACTTCGCTTTGCTTGTGGTTCTTTAATTTTTCCTTTCCCCTCACTCTTGATGTCTCCATGCTGTAGCTCCCCACTGCTTGCAAAACAGACAGGAGCCTGCATTCTTTAAAAAATCCTAGAAAAATTGCCCAGGTGGAGAGCAAGGGTTTGGTAAATACTCCAGTTTGGAGAGATTTATTTTGATGGGGTGCAGTCTAGGTTTGCTTTCTCTTAAATGGGGGCTCAAAAGATTGGGGAGTTCGGTCTCTGAGCTGTATCGGAAGAGTTTTTTGGGGAAACATGGCCTATTTTTGCGTGGGTCATGACAAGGCTAGGGGGACACAGCAGCTGCTCCACGATTCTCAGGCTGCTTCTCAGCTATACAGGAGCACCTTCCCCTATATAAAAGGGGGCAGTGAGGTGCATGCCATGGTGGTGGGTCCTCGCTGCCACCATCCATGTCACCTGGAGGGGCCTGGTCACAGTGAGATGTCCTGGTTGTGGTTGACTGCTGGAATGCTGGAACAGCTGCCGGGGCCTATTCCCAACACTGGCTACTGCCATAATAATAAATAGCTTTGTGCCCCTCCAGTCCCCAGCGGAGCGGGCACACTGCTCTTTTGCTGCCAAACGCGAAGCCCGAGTGGCCGGAGCGGTGCCGGGCGCGTGTCCTGGTGCGTGTGACGAGGACAAGCTGGAAGGGCGGGATGTTGCCTGTGCTGGGATGTGTCAGGCTCCAGCCACCACCCAGGAGCCACCGTGGTGTCCCCTCCCGAAGCAGCCGGACCGGACCGTGCCGGGGCCGCACGTTTCGCTCTGTGCCGAGCAGGACACGTAGGATTTCCCAACATGCAATTAGCCCTTGGTTTTCCCGGAGACGGCACACGGCCCTGCCCGTCGCTGTGCCTGGCGGGGGTCGGCAGCACCCATGGCACGACCCTCCGTGCTCCAAGTGACCAGCACTGGCTGGAATGCAGGTGGGGAGCTGAGCCCCTGCCATCTGTGCTGGTTGTGCCCTGGCAGCCCGATCCTGCTGGCACAATGGCTCAAGGTCAAAGCCGAGCACGGTGGCTTTGGGCTGCTGCCGGGCATGAGCCGGCGCAGGGTGGAAGCACTCCCACCTCCTGTCCTGAGTCAGTGGTGGTTGGGGTTGGAAAGGGGGTAATTAAATGACCTATTTCTGGGCAGGGAGGAAGAGGAGGAGGAGGAGGAATTGTTTCTCTTTCCAGAGCTTCAAACAGCTTCCAGCAAGCGTCCGGCACAAACCCCAAACCGCTTCCAGGAGGAGGTGCCTGCAGCCCCCCCAGCTGGGGTGCTTGGGGCACGGAGTGGGGCCAGGGGCTGTGGGGAAGGGTGACCTCCCACTGCAGCACTGCTGTTGCATCAGCCTTTTTTTTGGGAAGGAGGCAGGACAAATCCATGGGTCCTGAATTATTTTTTTACCTTTTTTCCATCCCCAAAAAGTGGTAATGAGATTTGAGAAGCAGCGCCTGCCTGCAGGGCCAGGTCCCTGACCTGAGCCCACCCCAGGGCTGCCAAGGGATCATCTTAGGATTCTTAGTGGAATTCCTCCTTCTCCTCTCTTCTCCTCCTGCCATAGGGGGATTATCAGCATCTCGTATGTGATGGATCCTGCGGGCTGTGGGCCTGGGGGTACCTGCTCTGGAGGATGTGGTGGAGCTTCAGATGCAAGGTGTTATTGATGGATACAAGCAGTGGTTATAAATAGCCCTGCTTGGAAGTTTTCATCTTCCTTTTTAAATGGAAGTGCCTTTTGGAACAAAGTGACTTTCCTCCATCCTTTTTGAAAGCACCTTTTTTTCTTTTCTTATTTTGAAGATGAATTTTTTCTTTTTACTCTTAAATTTTTTCCTTTCCAGTTATTGGAAGACTTGAGGGAAAAATTGCTAGGCGCCATACACAGAACATGTCCCATGTCATGCAGGTGGGGAAAATATGTGGGGTCGGATTTGTTTGGTTTGGTTTTCCTTAAAAAAGAAATTAAGAATGGAAAATGTTCATGGCATCAGTGAGAATTTTCTATCAAAGCAGACAAAATTTGGGGAACTGAAAAAAATGGAGTTTGCTTAAACCTGCTACGTGAAGTGTAAAAAAAAAAATATAAGTTAAATAAATTTAATTAATTGGAAAAAGAACTTCTGTTCAGTAAAAAACTGGCAATGTTTCTGGGTTTCTGTCTGGAATTTTTCAGTTGTAAAACCTGAAATCCTCCCCCACCCCTAGCAGTAATCTTGAGACATGGTGCCGGAGCAGGAGTTTCCACTGGCAGGGAAGAAAAAAATTACAATAAAGAATGTGGACAAATTATTTTGACCGACCAGCCTTTTTTTATTTTGCACGGGCAGTCACTGAGACCGTCCTGCCCCGCAGCCGCTGTGCTCAGTGCTGGGAGCAGGAGATAAACTACTGTGATGGGGGCTGGGGCAGGGAATGGCAGGGGTCGAGCTCCAGGTGTGGGTGCTCTTGATCCGTGGTGGCATCCATGGGAAGGAGCTCTGCAAGCTTGGGACAGCCAGGAAGTGTGTGGTTTTCACCCGTTTTGGGTGTACAGAGGCATAGAGTGGCTGTGTGTTTGTGTAACTGTAGGTGAGGGCTGAGCTGTTGTGTTTTGTCTAAATCTCGTGATAAACATCGCTGTGGAGCTGGTACCCACAGGCTTCGTGCTGGCATCCGAGCGAGCTGCCAGCCCTGGGAGGAGCAGCCTGCTTTGTCTGAATGCCAGTGGTTGGGAATGGTGTCCATGCTTGGAGTGCAGTGTCCTGTGGCACCCATGACCCCTCCTCTGGGTAGGGACCCTGGTGCCGCTTGGCTCGATGATGGCTGGCAGGTTGGAATGGCTGAAGACCCCACAGCTTGTTAAAATCCTGGTGTTGCTGGAGCCTGGCTCTGCCGCAAGCACCCTCCTCCTGCTGGGAACCATGTGTGGATTTTTGGCCTTTAAAATTCCCCTGCAGGGAGCTCTGACTTTGGCTCTGTCAGACACAGAGCCTGGCATGTGGCGCTTGGACTGGTTCAGAACTTGCTGGAAGAGCCATGGGAGAAAGCAAAGCGTTTGAGTGTCACCAGGTGCCTCTGATGCTGGCACCACTGCAGAGGTCATGGAGGTGAGGAGGTGCCTCCAGGCACAGTTGTCACAGACTCATGGAATGGTTTAGGTGGGAAGGGACCTTAAAAATTGTCTCATTCCAACCCTCGGGTTTATCCCAAGGGATAAACCACATGTTCCCTGGAGACATGTCTTGGCCCCTAGGAAAACCCTGTGATAGCAGCAAATTTATTTCAATAACTGGAACGGGATGTGGAAGGCTTGGGTGAAGGCAGGCCTTACTTGGACGTGGGCTTGGGGCAGTTTTCCATCTAGTATTCCAGTGAGGAGCAGCACTTGGGATCACATGGACAGTGTGTGCATGCCAACTGTCCTCTGAGAGCATGGACTGGTGTGGGGGCTCCTGGGAAGGGCTCAGGGGGTTGAGATGCAGCCAAAGTCAGGCCTCATCTCCAGCCTTGTCCCTTGGGTGATGCTTTCCCAGAGAGCTCTGTGTGCCACTGGCCATCTCACTTTGCATGACTTAGGGGGATTCGATGCCCCATCTCGAAGGTTTTAAGCACAGGGATCAATCACGGATCCATCTTCAACCTTCCCTGACTCGGCATGGCCGTCCTTCCCACGCGCCGGCAACGAGCCGCCGGGAAAACTAGCACCTCTCGGCTCGCTCGTTCAAAAATATCCCCAGCCCTGCGTGGATGCCACTGCCAAGATGGGGAGCGGAGCTGGCGCTACCTCTTAGCAGAAATCTGTCGCCTCGCTCGGCGGTGGGGAGGCTGGGAGGGAGGCCGGGATCTGCGGAGCGCTGAGCCCCAGCGCTTTCGAAAATAGAAGCAGAACAAATGGTTGGAGCAAGATGCTGGTGGCGAAGGCAGCCAAGGCTCTTCCCGCGGCAGCTGGTGGCTGCTTCTTGCTCCTCCATCAATCCTCTCCCCAGAGCTGGCATTTCCTTGCGGGGGGGAGAGGTGAACATCTGGCTCTTGGGGCAGCCTGGGGCACAGCAATGCTTTATTGGGTTCGGTGTGACCCCCTGGGGTTTTGGTACAGTTGAGCTTTGAGTGAACTGTGAGGATGGCAGGGCAGGAGAGGATTCAGTCAGTGTGCACCGGTGTGAGATAAGGAGGAGACGGGGAATCGGGTGGTACCAGTTCCCAAAGGGGCTTTGTCCCAAAACAAGGGCGCAGGTGCCGGGTTGAGCTGCGGGCATGGCGTGGCAGCAGGTGCTGACCTGGTGTGTCTGACAGCTGAGCTCAGCGTGCTGTGCCTTCCGCCTGCTCCTGCGCGAGGGGTGGGGGTCCCGGTGGGCTGAGTTCCTGGTTGCTCTTGGGGGCCCCAGGGGTTGTAGGAGCTGCGTTCGGGTACTGCTGGGGAAAGGCCAAGGGCTGGATTCCTCGCCTCCTGCTTCCCCATGGGCACTGCTCCTGAGGGGACAAAGCCGCCTGTCCTCGTGCCAGCCACTGGCACCCAGGAAAGGAAAATGGTGAGCCCAGCTCTCAACACAGATTGAGGGAGTTTGGAAAAATCCTGTTAGTTGCCCTCAGGTCTTTCAGCTTTAGGGCCAGATGTGAGTGTGTGCTTTAGCGCTCAGGATTTCACACCTGCCTTTGTGCTGGAGAGAACTGCTCCAGCTGGATGAGGTGGAAGTGGGAAGGTTGGGAAGACGCTTTCCTTATGGGAAGATGTTCTTGCCTTGTCCTTTCCAGTGGAGAGAACCAGCCACTGAGAACTCAGCATCTGCCTGGGTGACCTTCAGCGCCTTTGCTTGGCGAGGGAGGCTGCTTTGCATGACCTCTCCCCTGCCAGCCGCACTTGCACCGAGCATCGGGGTCTTTTTGTTATGCAAATGCAGCTTTGGTTTTAGCTTCTCAGAGATAAATACCTTTGAGGCTAAATCTGGAGCTTGGGGCACTGCTGAAAGCGACCTGATGGCCCAAGGCCTGATGGGTCAGATGCTGAAGGTGGTAGTTTGGGGGTTTGGCTCCCCTTCGGGCATGGAAACAAAACACTTGCAATATTTTTTCCCCTGGGGTTATACAAGATGTTTTGCAGTGAGGAAGGAGCGTGTTGAGTCCTGGTGCGGGGTCCTTGGCACCCGCTTCCACCCCACACCTGGAGTTCCCACTTTTGCAGTGATGTGCTGTGCTTTTATTCAGGCATTTAGAGCGCAGGACACCCTTTTTCACCAGCAGCCCTTCGAGGATCCCCACTGAGCTGTGCCCAGGCACCAGGGCTCCGATGCACGACTAAGACAGTGATGTCTCAGTGCCCCCGACACTGGCCACCTGGGTTTTGCGGTCAGGATCTGTCTCCCACCCCCCAGAGAGGCCGAGGGGTGCAGGCTGCATGGCCAGAGGACGTGGTGCTGGGTGCCGCGCACCAGACCGGAGCTTTTTCTCACCTCCCCACTCGTGTGTGGTGTGGAGCTGGCATCCCCCGGGGCAGTCTGGCTTCCTGTGGGACCCCGTGAGTCCCTGGCAGCCCATCGCTCTTGTGATGGGGTCATGGGCCATTGGTCTGGGTTTGGGCAGAGGTGTTTGTGTATGATCTTATTTTTATTTGTGCGTCTTTCGGAAATTTTTCGTCACAGCAGGTGCTGGTTCAGTGCCCGGCGGTGGGGCGGGAAGGGGTGTGAGCGGGGTGGAAATGTGGCTAAAACTGGTTTGGCTTCTGTTGGTGCAGTTTTGCTATTTCTGTGCCACAGGAGAGCTTGAGGTCCCTAGGGTCTGGGGGCGGCTGAAGCCGTCGGGTTCCTGGTTCATCCCTCCTGTGGGGTCACAGGTCACCTACCAGCCTGAAAACTCACAGGCACCAGCCCAGGGGCTCTCTAGGGCTGAACCAAGGTAGTGTGACGTTAAGAACACCCAGAGCTATCTCATGCCCTTGCAGAAACACAGGCAGTGGTGGGTTTTATTCCACCTGGGAGCTGGATAGGAACTCAGGGTCTCCCACATCCTGCTCACTGTGGGATGCCATGGGGACCAGCTATGGGCAAAGCAGGCGGAAAGGAAAGGTGGTAGGAAGTAGAGGTAAAAAGGGGAGAACAGCTCTTTTGGAGCTGCTTTTTTGCAAAGTTTTGGCACTGGCTGGGTGCTGAGCTCTGGTGGGCTGGGCTAAGGCCACCCCAAAATAGGGTGTTCCTGCTCAGGGCTGCCTTGGGTTCCACAAGCTTTGCTGGGGGATTTAGGGCTTGCCACTGTGTCCTGGGGGGTGGCAGCCTGCATCCCCCAAAGCCCTGCTGGGTCTGGAGCATCCATGCCCAGGGAAGCTGCTGCACAAAAGCTGATGCCCCAAAGTGGGTACTCTGGCTGAGGGACAGGAGCAGGTCCCCATTCCAGGGAAGAGAAGGCTCCAGATAAACCTTAGAGCCCTCACCAGTGCCTAAAGGGCTCCAAGAGAGCTGGAGACAACTTTGGACAAGGGTCTGGAGTGACAGGACAAGGGGAGAATGGCTTCACACTGACAGCAGGCAGGATTAGGTGGGATACTGGGAAGAATTTCCTCTCTCTGAGGGTGGTAAGGCCCTGGCACAGCTTGCTTCGGTTGCCCCACCCCTGGAAGTGTCAAAGGCCGGGTTGGACGGGGCTTGGAGCAACCTGGTCTAGTGAAATGTGTCCCTGACCACGGCAGGGGGTGGAATGAGACCGTCTTTATGGTCACTTCCAACCCAAATCATTCCATGATCCCCTGTGTCCCTTCAGCTGTGATGTGGCCCTGCTCCTCCAGTCTCTGTTGCCCAAGCCAAGGTGCTGCCTTGGCTCTTTCTTTCTTTTTTTAAATTCTTTTTTCCCTAAATGCATTACCAGTGCAGCTTATCCATATTTCCACCACCTTCTCCCTCCTGTTCTCGCGCTGAAGTCTATAATGCTGAAATTATAGCATCCCCCTTGTCACCATGGCAACGCTCAGGGATGTATTTAAAAAAAAAAGGACCAGAAGCCCTCCCAGGATTATGACTTCAGTGAGGGATCAGGCTGGAGGGGAATCTGGGTCATGGCTGGAGCAGGCTTTTCTTCCAGCCTGTCTTCAGTAATTCCCCTTACAGTGCCCAGGGCCGCGTCAGGGCAGGGCAGAGCGGAGCTGGCACCCATGGGTGCCCTCGAGGGGGTCCAGCTGCCCTGGGAGGTGCTGCCTCCCTCTACAGGAGATTGCTCACTGCCCATGTAACTCTGGGAAAGAGCATCCTCTGCAAGCTCAGTATTCCCACCCAAAATCCAGGCGTTCTAACCAAGCCTTTTTTATTCCCAAACGCATGGTGCCTGCAGGAGTGTCAGAGCCTCGCTCCCCCTCCACCCCGCTTTGTGCAGTGCAAGTTTTCTCTCTCATCCCCCAAAATAAACAGGACTTTTTAATATATTTTTTTTTACTCCTCTTCTTCTTTTTATTTTTTTTACTCCCTTTTTCCACACCCCCAGAGCCGCTGTTGCTGGTGGCAGGGAGCCCAGACTCTGTAGGAACTCAGAAATGCTGTGAATCCAAGCCCCGGCTGCCCTCTCAGTTTCGCAATCCTTTGGAAGGGGGGAGAGAGAAGGAATAAAATGGGAGGGGATTTTTTTTTTCTTTATTAGAGATTTATAGACTTTCCCACCAGTAGGGACAAGGAGCTGGAGCCGAGCAGCCAATTTCCTACAGTAAGTTTCCAACACTGCTCCTCTCTGGCCTCTGCAAAACCCTCTGCAGCCTCGCCTATGGTGGGTTGGGTTGGTTAAATTTTTGGAAAACCATCGGAAATGCTGGCGGGGAGGTTGGCAGGGTGAGGGGCTGCTGAGGCAGGGGGCGGTGGTGTGGCAGTGGGCCGGCACCTCCTGTGGGCTAGGTGATGCTAAGGGCTGGGAAAAATCAGCTCGCGTGGTGTTTTTGAGCTGTTAAAGCCTTTTTTCTACCTGTTTTTTGGTTGTATGTGAACCCTTTGGCTTGGGCTTCGTGGTGGTGTCGTGACAGCCGCTCATGGCTGCTGGTCCCTCCAGCTTGCCAGGCTCGGTGCTTCTGCGGCACGTTCCCTGCTGTCCTCATCCCCTTCAGCCATTTGGCCTCTCGAGGTTTGTGGTCCATTTATTTTTAGGTAATTGCAGTGTCCGGGCGCTGGAGAGGCCGGTCAGTACCGCACAGCCGGACAAGGGAGGGGTTTGTTGGCCAGTGTATTTTAAGCAGTTGGTTTCTTACAGGCGAGAGCTTGCCCAGCTCCTTGGACTGGTGTGGACGGGCCCAGCCAATGCCACGGTGGCTCCTGTCCCCACAGATGCCACTTTACCTGTGCCTGGTGCTGGGCATGGGGCAGGGTGTGAGGGATTGGCTCCTGGCCCTTCTCTGCACCCTCGTGCAGGATCTGACCCTCTGCCAGTGCTCCTGCTGGAGGAAAAATTCCTCCCTTGAGCTGTGCCTGGATGAGATCTGAGTGCTGGCAGCTCTGCTCCCAGTATCCAATGATTAATGGGATTAAATTGGTGCCCCTAGTGAGGTTTTTTTATTTTGCATCTGGTTTTCTCAAGACTTTTTAAGCAGGGGGAGGCCAGGGCCATGTCACACTGAGATCTGATTAGATAAGGGAGAGCTGCCTGTGAACAAAATTCCTACCGGATAATTATTTATACCTCCATGTGCGTCACTAATAAACATCTGGATCTGCTCCAAACATCTTCATTTGATTTGTTTTGTAGTCTCTCGACAGGAATGTTTCTCAGCTCCCCACCTCCCTCTTGTCGCGTGGCTTTAGAGGACTCGGCTGAAATGAGGGGTGGGTTTGAGCAGTTGCCCCGGTGCTCATGGGACAAGCCCATCCCCCAGCACCAGCCTTGCTTGCCCATTCCTTCCTGGGCATTAGCACTCTTGGGGCTGGTTTAGCAAATTCCCACTCCTGGATTCCCATGATGGGGTGACAGTCACGTTGCCTTTTCTCAGGAGGAGAAAATTTGTGGTGTTGTGCAGAAAAAAATATGAGCGGTCAAAACAAGCCAAAAAGCAACCCCAGATGTGTTGCTTTCTATTTTAAACATCCTCGTTTGATTTGGGGGCGAACCAGACTCCTGACCTTTTGGAGCACGTGGGGCTGGCAGTCACGCCAAGCTCTCCCAGGCCAGGGCTGACTTCTTGCTCTGTTTGTGTAGAGCCAAGAAATTACTATTAATAACTTTCCCTGAATGAGAGTTGAGTACCTGCTTCCCTCGGGCTCCTTGGAAGGCTCCGGCTTGGGCAGATAACATCAACAGTCATTATGAACGGGACGGAGAGCATCGGGCACAGCTGGGATGCAGATGGGAAGGGACTGGTGTGGGAGGGAAGAGATGAAGGAAGCCTCTGGCTGGCTGTGAAGTGCCTTGGGCAGGGCTTGCAGGCACCACGAGCCATTTTTTGTGTGTTCCTCCATCCTTTTTGCAGCCCTGGTCCCTCTTCGCACGAATGCGATGCGAAAACCATCCCGAGTCGCCAGAGCCAGCGGCGAATGCCAGCTCCATCCATGTTGGCTGTAATCTGTGTCTCACCTCTGCCGGGCTCTCAGGAAAAAATTAAATAAATAAAAAAGTTTCAGCGCTGCACCCAGCTTTAATCTCTTTAAACTGTATTTCGCTAATCCTTCATTAGGATCTCATTGTGAGCTTGTTATCCCGTTAGGGCTGAGCCGTGCATGGCGGCGCCCGCGGAGCCGGGTGGGAAGGGGCTGTGTTGGCCCTGCTGGGGCCACGTGCTGCACCGGGATGTGCCGGCAGCGCCAGCGGGGTGGGCTCCACTCTGCGGGGATGGGTGTCCATGTCCGTCCCGCTGCTGCGGTGGGGCGGGTGCCGGGCGGGTGCCAGGCGGGTGCCAGGCGCCGGCGGTACCGGGGTCTTTGGTGTGAACTGTGGGGAAGTTGTGTCTGTTTATCTTCGCCTCCATTCCTTGATGCACCCATCTGGACCGTTGGAGCTGGGGAGGGGGATGTCATGTAGAAAGTGCTGGTTTCAGTTTGTACCAAGGCTTGGTCAGCCTTTGGAGTGTTTCTGGTAGCATCTACAGCGCTGGGGCCGTGCGCCAAGGGCAAGGTTTTAGCTGGGGCTGTTACCCAGGAAGCTGGCTGGAGGTGATCTCAAGGGTCTCACCAGGAGCAGGGCAAACTCGGTGTGCAGCGGGTTCCAGTTGTCACAGGAGCCTTAGAAAAGGGCATCAGTTGGACCCAGCATGCAGGCAGATTCCCTCCTTTAGTGAGAGCTGCTCTCCCGCTGGGAGGCTGCGCTGGTGCCCTGCTTGGTGCTGCTGGTCCCCTGTCCCAGCCTCTGCAGCACCCAGCCTTGGCACCCTCCCCTCCACACAGAGACCTTCTCGGAGTGACGATGGCAACAGCTCTGCAGCACCCTGAGGGCTGGGATACCTGCAAGCCATGTTTCTAAAAGTTCCTGGAGGAAGAGAGCGGCCCTTCATGAGGCTGTAGCTGGAGAAGTGGGAAGTCCATGCTGCCGGATAATGGAGCAGGGCTGAGCCTTGCAGGCTGCGATCGGCGAGAGCAGGAGATGGTCTGCAGAGCCGGTGCAGAGAGCAAAACAAAACCCACACACCCACACATTCCCACATGCGCAGGCACACGCGGCAGCGAGCAGGCAGGGAGGGGATCTGCCGGCAGCCAGAGTCGAGACTTGAGTTAATTTGGTGGAAAATGAAAACCATTGCGGCAACAGAGAAGGTTCCTGGCTTTTCTTTTTCCTCCCTCAAAAAAAACATTAGGTGAGATTTTTACCTTCCCCAGGTTTTGTTTTGTGCAAAAATGTGGCTTTGAAGAGGAGCCTGGTGGCTAAAGGAGTTGCTGCCTGTTTTGTGCTTTCCTGCCCAGCCTCCTCCCTGCCGGAAGATCTCGTGGGCACATGTGTCACCATGTCCTTGTCCACTTCTGCAGTGGGTCGGAGGAGGGAGGTGGCTCCTCTGACATTGCTCAGCAAGTGACAATGAACTCGGCTCTAAGCCTGCACGTGCCTTTGCCTGAGAGCCTTGGCTGGTGTTTAAATTAATGCACATTTATTTGCCTCCAGGCTGGGGAGCATCTCTGCAGGCCGTGCTTTTGGGCAGTGCTGGGGCACGAGGGCACGGTGAGGGACTTGTGGCATCGTTCACCTTTGGGCGATGGGGTCTCTGTGGGGTCCCAACCTGCTCAGATTGCGGGGTAGGACTGACAGACTCTGGTTCTGCCGTGGCCCAGGCGGTGCTGTGCCAACGCTCGACCTGCGCCGGTCCCGCTCCCCCCGAGGGGCTTCCCCCCTACCCCAGAGCACACTGGAATTGTGAAGTGTTGTGAGATGAGATTTATGCTGGCTTTCATCTTTCCAGGAAATGAGGATAGTGAAGTCCAGGAGGAGCGGATCCCTGGGATTCACTCTCCTTCCCAGGGTTACGCAGCCCTTTGGGGGGCTCCCCTCGGGGGCTTGGCTGGGGCCGTGCTGCCTTGCTCCCCGTGGCTGGGAAGGTAGAGCTTTTCCAAATGCCTCTCTCCCCTTTTCCTGTGCCTATAATTAGCCCTGGCTCCCTGCCACCATATACTGTACAATCCTGGAAAGAGGTCATGGCTTTGCTGAAATTCTTGGGAACAGAGCTGCCTTTGCAGCTGGGAAAGCAGCGCAATTTCCAAGCAGATAAGAAATAGGGCAAATGCAACTCTGTTCCCTGCTGTAATTTATGGGCTCTGGGGATGGCATCCAGCGGCCTCCTCGCTCCTCTGGCTCTCCACGTGCTTGGGAGAGTCGGGATTGGTGAAGAGGTTCCAACTGGTTCCCAGCTCTGGTGTGCTGTCTGGTGGTGGCGGGTGCGGAGGGTCCTGTCTTCCCCTGGACTGCTGGGTCTGGTTTTTCCCGTCTGCTGGATCCTGTCGAGGTCTTGCCCAGGGCTGGAGAAGGAAACAAACCTGTTTTTGGTGTGCGTGGTCCTTTTCACTTCTAAAACTTCTCATTTTTATGAACTTGCCCAGAATGGAACTTCCTTTGCAGCAGGAAAAGCATCATCTTGATGACGTTAAAGGTCTTTTCCATCTGAAAGGATTCTATAATTCTGTGATTCCATGATCTCTGGGCAGGTGAGGAATAGGACTTGGCTTTTCTCCCAAGGAGGACAAAGCTCACAGAAGCAGAAGGGTCACAGGGGCTGGGGAGGGTTTTCCTGCCTCCAAACCCTCCTGTGTGAACTGGTGAAAAACTCAAAGTGAAAAGAGTATTTTGAAAATAGAAAACTCCCCTCTTCAGAAGAGAGAGACAGAAACACAGCAAAATCCCCTGTTCAGAAGTTTCCCAAAGTTCTGCTATTGTTTCTCTGCCCCTGCACAGTCATTCTGAGAAAAAAACAGGATAAATCCACCCAAAAAGGACAGGAATGGAGAGCAAGGGCTTGAGCTTCTGTTCCAGCCAGGACTCCCCACGTGCTGTATCCCCCGGCACCATCCTGCCACTGAGCCGATCGTCCCTTTCCAAAGGAGAGATTAGCTAAAAAAATCAGGAGATTAAAAAGCAAAACACTTTCCATTTGTTGTAATTGGCTTCTGGGCCAGCGAGCTGCTTCCCTTCCCTTCCCTTCCCTTCCCTTCCCTTCCCTTCCCTTCCGTATTTGCTGTTGGGAGTTGCGTTTGGGATTTGGAACTTTTCTAAGGGTCATTGCTGTGGTTCTGTTAGAGGGAGGTGATGCTTATACTGGCCATGGAGGTTCTGTTGCCCCACGGGGGACCGAGTTGTTTGGGGAGAGCGGGACAGTCTCCTATGGATTCATGCTGTTCAGTTGACTGATTAACCAAATTACGCAGAAATCTTCTTTTTTCTCTATAGGTGCCTATAAACCCCCTTCTGCTCCCCCCTTGCAACAGCGTACGTGGGGGGTGGTGTAGGAGTTGCTGACGATGGCACCGAATGTGCGAGTGTTTCTCTGCACCTCACCGGGGAGAAATATTTTAGTCTTTTTTTGTTGTTGTTGGGTTTTTTTCTTTCTAAAACAGTGGATCTGAAGTTTGGGGAGTAGGCACCCTCCCCACAGAGATTTGCCAAGGATGGGAAGGGAGCTGGGGCTTGAACTGGGAGATTTGGGTAACACCAAGGATAATTTTGTCTCTGGCTCGGGGTTTTCCCCTGCTGGGCTTTTGGAGGCAGGTGGGTTGCAAAGCCTTGCTCCATCAGGATATGACACCTGCTTTTCTGGATGCAACCCTGCCTTTGCAGCCAGTGAAGAGCCATGCTCAGCCGCTGGACTCAGAGCTTGTGTGAGGGGTCAGGGTTTGCACGCTGGCTGTGGAGTGAACACCCTTTTTGCTTCCCAAGGTCGAGCAGCCCCAGCTCTGGCTCAGATTGCATCTGTGCCAGGTGGTTTCCCACACCCTTGCAGGGGTTTGTCTGGTGGGTCCATGGCTGGCACTGGTGGGCCGGGTGCTGGAGCGGGGCCAGGAGGGGTTGGTGAAGGGTGCTGGAGGCAGCAGCCCTGGCCATGGCTGGCTCCACTCCGGACTCACTGGAGGGGCCGTAGCACAGCCCAGAATTAAGTGTGAGTCTCTCAGGTGCCGGTATTTGACCGTGGAGCCCCTCTCCTCCCCACAAGGAGCTCCCTTTTCTTTCTTGTTTGCATGTTGCCCTTATAAACAAGTTTAAAAAAAGCTCTCCGCTTCCAGCAAGGGCCACGGGGCTTGGCCAAGATCTGTCCCCGTTCCCGGGAGTAGGGGACAGCAGCGAGGGGCAGGTGAAGGTTTGCCTGGTCCCCCTACCTCACAAGTGCCAACCTCCTCCTTCTGCCTTGGCAGTGGTGTTGGAAGGGATTTTGGGGGCTCATCTGGCAGCCCACGCTGGGAAAGCCCTCTGCCAGCCCAGCATGTCACACAATTGCAGCTGAGAGGTGTCTTAGGACCTGCTACCATCTGTCAGAGCGGGGAGATGGATGGGCTGGAAGTTTTGGACACAGGTGATTGTGTTTGTTTGGTTCCCATGGGGAGAGGCCAGGCCGAGCAACCAGTGGCAGCCTGAGCTGCCCGCCGAGGCTGCGGCCATGAAGAAGGTCCCCACGGCTGATGGTAGCTGACTCAGGTGATGGCAGAGCGAGGCCGTGAGGGGCCTGAGCTTTGCTCTTAGTGATGATGATTGTCTCCCATCCTCCCTCCCACCCGGCTCTGGCATGTGCTACTCGGCCACACCTCACTCGCTGGCCCTGGAGTTTGGACCTGTCTGGCAGAGCCAGGGCTGGGGCTGGGGCTGAGCTGGCCTCGACGCCAGCAGGGGTGGAGACACTCAGACCAGCCGGGTTCCCAGGCTCTGGGAGGGAAAAAGCGCTGTGTCTGCCTGCGGCAACTCCCATGGGGTCCTTGGAGACCTGCCCAACGCGGGATCCTTCCCAAAGCGGGAGGTGAGGGGAGCTGGCACCCACTTGCCAGGGCTCCATGCGCTTTGCCCATGCTGGGCATCGGCACAGCAGCTCCTGGTGCCTTCTGTGAGCTGTTCGCGCGGGTCCACGTCAGTGCTGCAAACGTGTGAACCCTGCCTACGACGAGGCCATGGTGGTGGCCAGACTGGTGCTGATGTATGTACGGGTGTGCTGGGATGAGATTGTGGGTGGGGTCCCTTCCGACATCACCCACCTGCTCCTCGTGCCCGTCGCCCCTGCCAGGGCCCCCCAGACCTGCTGCCCTTCGGGGACAGTGGTGGCTCTCGATGTGCGTGTTGAAGAACCAAACTCTGCGTTGATTTTCCTCTGGCTCTGATTGTGTAACCCATGGGCAGTTGTGTTGGTCCGTGGCCACGGAGTGTCAGGGATGAATTGCTGGTGTATGTCAGCATGTGTGCAGGTGGGATTTTCACTTCCCTGTGCCTCCTGTTTGTGTGGATGGGAAACGTGGATGGCTGCAGAGCAGTGGCAGAGGATCCGTCCCCCCGTGTGACAGAAGGGAGAGCATGGCCTGAGAGACAAGTGGGAATTGGACCCCTGGCCTCTGGGGAGAGGCAGCAGCAGACAGGAGAGGTTGTTGGGGTATCAGGAAGGCTTGTGGGGAGTCTGGGGGGCAAAACAGATGATGGTGCCATCTCTGCTTTACCTCTGCCTTGGAAATGCCAGCAGGAGCTGGAACTGCAGATCTGGAGCAGCTGTCACTGCTGCTGTGAAATCTCCTGCACCCCTGGAGCAGCACTGGGGCCTTTCACATGGTGCCCCAGAGAGTATGGGGGGTGTGAGCAGGGTGGGGGCACCCGCAGCCCCTCTTGGCAGCTCTAGGATGGGTTTGGGTTGCACATGCACTGTCCTGGGTTGCCATGAAGTTGGATAAAATTAGTTCAGGAAAGTGAGCAGTGGCTGCTCCGATTGGATGTGGCAGTGGCCCGTTGTACTTGAACCTGGACCTGGACTCAGACCCGATACCCAGCACAGAGCTACTTGCTGTCCCCATCAGGGAAGGTGCTGCTGCCCTCGGGCCCCAGGGCTGGTGCCAGCAGGTGGCAATGTGGCCTGAAGTACTGTCACTGTCAGCAGGATGAGGGCAAGCACTGGGTGCTTGGGGTACGGGGTGCCCACATCTTGGTATCCCTGTGCTCTCATGAGAGACCCTGTGGTGTCCTGGGGCGTTTTGGGGTCAGTTTTGGGGTCTTCCTTGTGCTGCTGCGTGAGCAGGTTGGGACAAGGAGGGAGGTGAGTGGCTTGCTCAGGGGTAGGAAATTGGAGTTTGGGGGATGCTTGTGTGTCCAGCTCTGCTATTCGCTTCCCCTCTCTGTGCCTCAGTTTCCCTGTGCTAGGAGGTGCAGGTGGTGCTGCTGGTGCTGGGACCACTCCATGCAGGCAGTCACGGTCCTGCTGACCAGTGCTTGCCCAGTGCACAGGCATTGCACTGTCCTGCAGCAGTGTCAGCCCCTGGACAGGCTCACGGAGTAGGGACATGCCAGCTGGAGCCTGCCCAGGTGTGGGTACCTGCATGCCCAGGGGTATTTCTTCTCCCACCAGATGTGCTGGGTGCAAGGAGATGGGTGGCCCAGCTGTGCAGAGAGGGCAGAAGCAGGATGGGCGCTGCGAGCCAGAGGAAACCCGTCTGTCTCTCATCTCATGCTCCCCCCAGTCCCCCCAGCGCCCCTGGGTCACTGGTGTGGTGGTGCGTGGCTTTGCTCCGAAAGCCGTGCCAGTCCCCAGCCCGCCTGCGCCCCCGGCCACCCCCACGTCCATACAGCTGGAGGTTTCAGTTCTGCATCTCCGCTGCCCAAGGGGAACTCAGCCAGCGAGAGCGAAACTCGGTGGCTCCAACGGTTGCACTTGCGCCGCCCCCCTGACACCCCCTCACGTCCCCCAGGTCCTGGCAGGGCCAGCAGCCGCTGTTGCGACACCTGCGGTGACAGCTGTGCCACTCAGCCGCTCCGACCTTCCCTGGAGTGTGGCTCAGCGAGCATGGAGAGGCTTCCCGGCTCCCCTGCCCAAATCCGGGGACTGGATTTGGTCCCGTGCTGGGACCCTGGTGAGGCAATGCCTCTGCAAGGTGACCTGGTGGAGCAGGGGCGTGACCCCCCACAATTCCCACCCTGCCTCGATCTGCGGGTACCTTCACTCCATCCCCGCATGGGCTTTGGAGGAGCTCCAGTGGTGGTGGTCACACTCTGCATGTGTTGGACGTCTGTGCCCTTGGCACAGCTGGCTTCTGCCATGGTTCTTGGTCACTGCTCACCACTGCACTGTTGTGCCCGGCAGCCAAGCATCCCCTGCCACTGGAGGTGGACTTCCTCCTCCTGGCTCCCACCTGTCCCCCTTTCCAGCAGCCCCTGGTGCTGTGCTGCTGTGACTCGGGTGCAGGTTCTGGCACCAGTGGGTGGCTGGGAGCTGGGGTTCCTCCCTGTGTTTAACTGCCAGCCCGTCCTGCCTCATGCTCCTGCCTGGAGTGGGATCTCTCCCAGTTTGTTCCTTCCCACCTCTTGGTGTCAAGCCAGAGGAAACCCAACTGGAAAAAGCTCAACAGGTCTAATTAAACCCTGGGGATATTCCCAGTGGCTGGTGCAAACTGAAGGCTGGGCCATGGCTGAGATGCTTTAGTTTCATGGGCTGGGGAAATGGAGAAAAATGGAGAAAAATGGAGAAAAATGGAGAAAAATGGAGAAAGTATTTTTTTTTCTTTTTTACTTTGTCTTTTTTTTTACTTTTTTTACTTTTACTTTGCTGTTTTTGGGACTCCCTGAGACTGACATGTCATAGCTCTGGGAAATGGGGTCTGGGGGTCTCCCTGGTTTGGGGCAGGAGTCCATGAGCACCTGGCAGAGGAGCGGCAAGCTGGGTTGGGAGCCTGAGGTGGGGAAGTTTGGGTTTGGCATCCAAATGTTTGCAGCCCCGAGCCCATTGCTGGAGGAAACACAAAAAAAGAGGAAGGAGAGATTGCGGTCACTGCTCTTCCCCTCCGCAATCTACGCCTCCCTCTTGGCCCCTCCGGCTCCAGAGCTGCTTATTCTGCCCATCCATCTCCCCTTGACTTTCCAGCTGTGTGCTTGCAAGTCCCCATGGCAGTGGCCATGGATTACTTATTTGGGGGTATTACATGTATATATGATGTAGGCAGGGGTTGCATATATTTGGGGTTTATATACATGGGAATAAATATATATTTATGGGGATTTATCTGTACGTATGGGAATATATATATATATGGGTTACATATATAGGAATATGTGTATTTTGGCAGGGTTATATATATGGGAATATATATATTTTGGGGAGTTATATATGTGGGAATAAATATGTGTTTGAGGGTGTTAGCAAAGACCAGCTGTGGCACAGGGGCTGCTGAGCACCAGCTGAGCAGATATCCAGGGAAGTCACCAAAAGCCATTCCTGCACATCCTCCAGGATCCTTACGGGCAGGCTGGAGCAGCTCCCAGCATCTGCTGCCTTTGCATGGCAGGTTGTGCCAGCCTAATTGCATCAGTTAAAAGTGGGGGTCCCAGGAGGTTCCCCTCATTCTCCTGCCCTCAGGAGTTTTGGTTTGTTGCTTGGTGAAACCAAAGCTTTGGTTTTCAAACAGGAGCAGTGTTAGCAGCTGCTCAGCATTTCTGCCCCAAGCTGGACATAAAGATTGTCTTGTCTTTACCCCTTTGTCTCCCCTTCTTTTTTCACTCAGAAAGGGGAATTCACTTGCCTTTGCCACCTCCATCCCTCCCCTATGTGATTTTTTCTCCTTCAGCTGATAAAATAACAGAACATTTTGAAAACACAATACTTTTCCCCTTCCCTGGGCAGCATTTCTCTGCTTATAACAAGAAGGCTTTGGAGGCAGGTGTGTGGTGGGGTGAGAGCTGGGGACTGCACAGGAGCCCTGGGGGCTGCCAGTGGCCTGACCCAGCCCAGCCCCTCCCTGGGGGCTGCTCTCACTGTGCAGCAGCAGGTGGAATGGTCACCTTTTGAAATACTCCAGAGTTTCTGGGAGCAGTGCCAGGATGCTCACCAGCCGGGGCTAAGGATGTGCATGGACAGACAAGGGAGCTGCCAGTGCCAGTGAGTGGGGGCTTTGCTCCTTTGCACCAGCTCAAAATGTTGCAAAATGGGGACTTGGGGGTTCAGTGGGGTTTGCTGGTGCTGGATGTACCACCAGGTCCAAAGGGCAGCAGCTTCTGCAGCTTGGGCGGGGTGTGAAGCAGCCCTGGAGCTGCTGGGCTGGAGAGGGTCAGGTGCTTGAGCACCAGGGCCTGCGGACTGTCACCCGTGCGCGCTGTTCATCCCTGTCTCAGATGACACTCGGCTGCGATCCTGTAGTGTCACAACTGCCTGCAGGCTGAGCACCCCAAGACTAATCCCGGTCCCGTGGAGTTCCCCACCTTGCCCCAACAAGGGGCAGCTCATCTGCTGGGTTGGGTCAGCAAAGGCACTGTTAGCTGTCATGATCTGGGGGCTGTGGCACAGCCAAGGCCTGTGTGGAGTCAGGTATTGTCCAAAAGTCATCGTCCTCATGGCCTGGTGGGCTGTGGGAGCCAGGGATGTGGCTGCTGTCAGCAACCAGCCATGGGCAGGTCTGTCAGTGCAGGAGGCTGTGAGTGGTGACTGCCTGGCTGTACCGGCTGTCCCATGGCACCGTGGGCATCCTGGAGCCTGTGGAAATGGACATTCCTGGCTCGTCTACCAGCATCTCCCACTGAGAGGAAACAACTCCGTGTACACACATATGAGGTCTTGCTTGGCCACATGTCCCCCATTGCATCCTAGTGGGCTGTGGAGCTGGCCCCGAGCTCCCCGAAGCAGAGCCAGCCTGGGCGCAGGCCTCGGCCACATCCTCCGCTCAGCCTAGCCTGCGGTGCCCGATCCCCGCGTGGCTCTGCCACCAGCCCTGCAAGGCACTGCAGTGCTGAGACCAGTGAGAGCTGCTCAGACACCAAGAGGAGGTTCAGGAACCCGTTGAGAGACCCTTTGCATTAAATGCCGCCTTCCCTCGTCCTGCCTGGGAGCGTGGCACTTGCAAGGTGGTGCTTCTTCTGTGGGTGTCTCTGTCCCCAAGTGGTCAGTCATTCTGTAGGGCACTCTGTTTTATTCAGGGAAATAAAGAAGTGGTCTGGGGGGTGACAGGTTGGTCTGGGCATAATGGGTGCAAGTGGGACGGTAGCTGGAGCCCCCCATCCTTGTCCCTGCTGCTCCCATGTTGTGGAAGACAGACTCATCCATCTGTCCTGATGAGGGAGTCCCTGCAACTGGTCCGTTCGCAGGACCCCAGGCCGAGGGGAGTGAGGTTTGAGGCTGGAAAGCCACTTGTACCTTGGCTTTTAAGGGGTGCCCCCTCCGCTTGGCTCCTTGAGAGCGAGAGGAAGGTGCAGCCCTGGACGGAGCCACGCGCTCCTCGCTCCAGCTTTGTTCAGGCTGAATTTTGTAATGTCAGGAAATGAGCTGGCTGTGGGAGGGGAGGCAGCCGGGGGAGGAAGGCTGGTTTTGTGGTTGGAGCGGAGGATGAGGATGCCGGAAAGCTGAGCACAATTCCTCGCTCTGTTGCAGGTGCTGGGGGTGAGGCTGCAGCTTGGGAGCTTGCGGTGCGTTTGGAGAGCGGGTGCTGGCCTCTGTGCCTCAGTTTCCCTTCTGTTCAGCACTGTTCCACTCGTGGGAGTGTGCTGTGGTGATGGGCTCTGCACAAGTGCCAGATGGTTGCGACCACCAGTAGATGACCAGCACAAGGCTGGCTGAAGCCACTGGGCTTTGCCCCATGGGTCTCCTCCCATCTCCCATTGGTGAGTGGGATGAGTTTCGGAGCTGCGTTTCCTTCTGGGCCATGGCAGTTTCTCCTGGGGCCAAGCGCATGGGCTGTGAGCATTCCCTAGGAGAGTGTCCAAGCAGGCGGGTCAGTGCTTTTCCTTGCGGGATGTGCATGAGAACACCAAGTTCACCTAAACTTTGAGCAACTCTCTGCCGGCCACATTGCGGGCCTGGGCCACATCCCTTGTTAATGTTAACTTTTGGTTTATGATTTGTTTCATTCCTGAAGTCTTTCTAATTTCTTTCCCTCTGGTCTCACTGGGATGCTTTCCACATTGCATAGCCTCAGGGCTCCTGGTTCCCTGGATCCCTGCAAGTGCTTGGCCAGGTCCCACCCAGCCTGCATGGCCCTTGCAGTGATGCTCAGGATCAGGGCAGTGCAGGAAGGGACCCTGCCATCCCTTTTCCCTTCAGCCAGGGCTGCAGGGGATGCTGGGCTCCCCTCACTGTTCCCTCCACCTGGCTGAGCTTGGGTGGGGTGTGTGGGGAGTCCTGTCCTTGCCTCTGTCCCCTCAGACTGATGGCTGCTTGCATTGTCTTTGCAGTTGGATTGAGGAGCGGTGGCTGCAGCTCATCCCTGGCAGGAGCAGAAGATGCAGGAGGCTGCGTAGCAGGTATGGGGGAAATCCCAGACTCTGAGTTCCTGCCTTCCCGCTGGGTTTGCTTGGCCTCATGTGTCTCCCCTGCTCCAGGCTGGGAGCAAGCAGAGGGTCCCACAGAGGATGCAGCTGGATGCAGCTCAGGGTCTGAGGCTCCCACAGTGGTGCTGACCAGACCCTGCAGCCCTGCTCCAGCGACAGGAGGAACAGTGAGGTCTGGTGCTGGAAGGGCACAGGGAGCACCCTGCTCCGCTGTGCACCCCTCACCTGCTGCTGCGCACGGGGGTCCTGGTGTGTGGGATGGGGAGCAGAGCCCCCAGAGCAGGGCAGGGAGGTGGCACTCAACAGTGGGTGCCACTGCTGTTCTCCAGTGCCCATCTTCCCTTCACTTCCCCATCTGGCTCTGATGGCTCCCCGCCGTAGCCACAGCACTGATTTGGGGTTCTCTGGGTGTTTTGCAACACAGCCCCATGTATCAGTGCAAAGGAGGGTTTTCCTGCCCTGTTTTCTCCCGGTGTGGACAAGACTTGGGGCCAAAGCTGCCGTTATTTTGTCCCTCTCATTCCTCTGAAATAAGGTGCTGCTGGGAGAGGGCCTCGTGTCCAGGTTTTCTTCCTTTTCAACCTTCTTGGCCTGTTCATTGCTCTTACAGTAAATGTTTGTGTCTCCTGTGTCTGCAGTGAGGTTGTGGTACAGACACCACCGCGGGCTGGTTTATGAGGGCTCTATGGTTTCATGTAATGCATCTTCTGTACCTGAGAGTGAAATCAATAAAAGGAAAGACTTTTAAAAATAATCTGCCCCCAGCTCCTGAACGGAGAGGGCTCTGTCACCACTGCTTAGTGAGCAGTTTTGTGGGGTTGTGATGGCTTTTAGTGCTGGAGACGGGGCAGGTAATTTATTTGGAGGCCTGGTGGTGGGAGATGGGGGCATCATCACTGTGTCCTCTGCAAGGTCAGCACCAAGGGCTTCATCTGCTGATAGAAACCAAGAGCAGCTCCCCAGGCTGGGTTGGGGTGAGTGCGGCAGAAGGGCCCTGCTGTGTCTCAGTGGTGCTTGGTGTGTGCCAGCAATGGGCCGTGGTGTACCGAGGAGAGCAGGGTTGGAGGGCTCGGCCAGGTCTGTCCTGCTGTGGCTGAGCTGAGGGTGGTGCTCCGGGAGCGTTCTGGGCGCTGGTGTGGGACCAGCTCCAGTCTGCTCGCTCTGGGCACAAATGAATGCCAGCTCAGGGGCACGTGTTTCCGTGTGGTGAATGATTCCATGGAGTGTTGGGGCGATGGGTCTGTGTGCTGTGGGGTGTGCGTGGAGGGCAGGGCCCTCCTTGCCTGCCAAACACCGTGGTCCTGATGGACCGTGCACATTCCGTCCCCCGGCCCGGATGCGGGTGGGCGGTGGCAGGATCTCTCAGTAACTGCATTCTCCCCCACATCACTGCTTGCTGCTGGAGACACTGATGCCCAGCTCCGCCAGCTCCATCCTGACCAGTGACAACAGCTCCTTGTTTTTCAGTTTCACACAAATTCTTGGGTTTTGGGTTGGCAGTGTCCTCCTGCAAAGCCCTCATGCTGCCACTGGTGCCAGCGCAGAGTTTTGAGCAGGGGAGGAGCAGCTTAGTGATTTCTGCAACTGCACAACTGCTCACTCCAAGGAGCAGCTCAGCAAGTGGTGAGCTTGGGGAGGAGGCTTTCGAAAATCATCTCTGGGGACTGCAAGTGACAGGAGCTGAGCAATTAGAGGAGCAGTATCGACCCAGCCTCGGAAGCCTGTGACGGCCGGCACTGGGCGATTTAATGCCACTGAAGCCACGTCCTCGTGTCCTGGACGTGCAGCATCGCTGCCTGCGATCAATAGGCATTTTGTCTGAGGCCCAGCCCCGTTTGAGGCGCACCAGGCAAACCTTCTTCTGTGACAGAAAACTCTTCTAGGGCCTGTGACCTTAAGTGAATTGACTCTTTCGTGTCCTGAAGACGGTTGCATCGTCTTGCTGCAGCCAAGCTTGGTAAATCACGTCTGTTCCCGCACGCAGGGTCTGTGCCACCCTGCTTCTCTCCTGGTGAGATTTTGCAGCCTGAGGCTGATTTGCAGCTGCTTGGGAAGAGCCCTTGGGTCACCAGGTCTGTTCCTCTGCTGTCTGAGGCCGTGCCTATGTTCTCTTGAAGGTTCACTGGTGACTGGAGTTTGCAACTTCCAGGCTCCCACGGTGCTTGAGGTGTGAGTGTGCCACCTCACCTGGCACCTGGCTCTTTGCGTCTGGCAAGATCCTCCTGATCTCCAGGGAGAGCTTGTAAAATCCAGCCAGTGGGTGCACCAAAACCAAATCCCCACTCTTGCCCCTTTTGGATATGGAATACTGAATTTGGTAAAGCAGCGGGTTCCTGCCGCGCTTGCAGCAGCTGAAATGTGGCTGAGTTGCTGGAGGTCACCTTTCCAGTCCCCGTGGAGCCGGGTGGCCTTCTCTGGTCATGGCTCTGCCCTGCGCTTTGGGTTCTGAGCTCATCTGCTATTTTGCCACTGGCGGGGAAAAAAAACGTCTTCAAAGCCCTTTTCCCTTGGGGAAAAGCCAGCTTGGTCAGAACCGTCCGTGCAGAAATGTCATCTGACCCAGCAGCTGGCTCACGCCTCCCCGGGGGTCCTGCGGCGTCCGTTCCCCACGTCCCGGTCCCGCCGCGCCCCCGGCTTTGGGGCGGCGGAGGAAGCGAGCCTGGGCGCTGGTTTTGGCAAGCTCTGGCCGCTCCCTTCCCCCCACAGGCTTCACCACCCCCTCCTGCCTCCGCATCTGCCTCTGCCCTTCAGCCGCCGCCGTGCACCCCGGCCCCCGAACGGGGTTTTGGGGGGGNGCCGCCAGCGCGCAGCAGCCGCGGAGAAGGACGCAGCCACCCTGTCTCCTGTAAGTACCTCTCACTCTTTCCACTGGAGAGTTAAAATTAGCAACTTCTTTTTTTAAAGCAGGCGTCGCTTTAAACCTAGCCAGCCCAACTGGGTTTCCTTTTATTTCCCCCCGCCCCCGGCTCCTTTTCTCTTGATTTTTTTTTATTTTGTTGTTATTGTTCAACGTGTGCATGCACTTTTCTCCCTTTTTATTTCTTTATTTATTTTTTATTTTTCTCCCCCTTCTTTTCGTTCCTTCCTATTTTAAACACGGGTGACGGTGCAGTGTCGGTGCAGAGTTCGGAGCCAAATAAACAGCCCGGCGCTCCCCCACCCCGATCGCCTTACAGAGCCCGGGGCCGGAGCCCAGCGCCGAATATAGACCCTTATCTATTGTCAGCCTCCGCGGTCGGCGCTGCTCTGCCCGGGGGGGTTGCCCCGGACCCCCTTGTTGCTCCTGACACAGATCCTTGCTGTGAGTTTGCCGCTTGTTGTTTTTCCCCTCTCCTTTGTGTTCGCGGTAAAGGACAGAAGTGCCCGTAAATCAGGACCCGTTGCTTTTTTTCCAGGGCTGGGTGGGCAGGGAGGGAGAGGGGGGTCTGAGTGATGTGGGGCTCCCATGCTGGAGAGAGGGGGAAACTGAGGCACAGAAGGGGGACGTGGCTCCCTGACGGAGAGTGGGTGAGCTGGGATTTCCTCGGTTTAGAATCAAAACAAACAGAGACCAGGAAGGAAAAGGCAGCAGGCACGGGCTCGGATGCAGGATCGGTGCCTGTCCCGGGGATAAATCCCTTTGGGAAGCTTGCGCCCGCGGCCCCGTGTGGCAGGGCCGGTCCCGGGGCCTGGCGTGCGGGTGCAGGGTGCCGGTGCCGGCGCCGTGCCGCGGCCAGAGCTCTGCTGCGCCGGACGGGGCCAGCAGCTGGAAGTGGACGTCCCAGCCCGGATCTGCGAAAGCAAACAGGAAGGCGTATGGGGAGCAGCCGCTGTGTTTATGCAGAGGTTATTTATTGTGGTTCCTCGGAGGTTGGTACTGGGGGCTTTTAACACCTTCCTGCTTGGTGCTGGATCCTTTTGGCCAGAGCTGGATGCCCGGCAGGAGCTTGCGGCCACACCAGAGGTGAGCCAGGTATCAGGCACTGGGCATCAGGCAAAGTGTCACGCTGGGGCTCTCTGTCCTGTTCCTTCTCCTCCCTTGACTGTTTCTTAAATGTCTGTTTTGCTTTAGAGCCCAGCCTGGCTGGAGTGGATGTGGTGGGGCTGGGACCAGTGCTGAGCTTGGCTCATCCTAGAAGAAGCTTTTTCCGTTTGATTTCTTCAGGGTTTTTGTGCTGTTGCTGCTTTGGGGTAACAGTTAATAATGCTGATAATCTTCATATCCACATCTGTGAAAATGGAGGTGCAGAGCCCCTAGAAAGCAGGTTGGCATCCTTCAGAAGTACCTTTGGTGTTTCCCTCTCAAGAGGGAGGGAGGGAGAAGTGTTTCCCTCCCCAGGCGTGCACTGCCCTTGCTCCGATGCTCATGGGTTGGGCTGGAGGATCTACTTTGGGTGTGCTTTGGGTTAAACCCAGCCCTTTACCCATTGCTGGCGGTGGGTGAGGTGGGTTCTCCTCTCTGCTTGACTTGGAGGGACTTGTCCCAAGGTGATCTCCTCTATTGTGGGAGCCACTACAGGGTCCCGAGGTTTCTGGTTTTGGAACTTGAGTGGCTGCCCCCAGTACTGCCCTAGGCAACAACAGCTGCAGAGCCCTTTCCTCCTCCTCCTCTTTTAGGCAAATAACCCATTTGGGCAACTCTTTATTGATACATTTTTACATCCCCACCCTTCAGCAAAAATTGTGACCGAAATATTTTCATTTCTTTCTACAAACTCATGCCTTACTTGTTCTCTTCCCACCTTTGCAAGGGGATTATTGACAAAAGCTGTGGTATTTGATTTTCTTCCCCAGTAGTTTCTTTTCTCCAAGAGGAATTGTGACTGGTGTTTATCCGTGACATTCCTGCAGTCACAATGGCTTCTCTGCCCTCAGGGTCCTCTGTGCCGCAGGAGCATCCCAGCGGCTTTTCTGCCATCCCTCTGGTAACGTGGTTGGGAACTGTGACAAGCCCTTGGTCTCAGCTGTAGCCATGTGCCAGTGATGCTCCAGCACGGGATTTTCGGGTGTGCCAGACCCAGGATGTAATAGTGCTTCTAGAAAGTGCCAAATTTTGGCATTTCCCACAGTGTCTGGGCATCCCCAGTGCTCTCCTGAGTGTCACCTCCATACTTGCTGGGGTGTCCTTGAGGCGCATCTGGGCAACATCCACATCCCTGGAGCTGGCCAAAATCATCACCCCTCTGGCATGTGGCTTTTGGTGCAGAGAAGGGCTCAGCTGGTTGGGGACCTTCCCCCACCACTTGAATCCCCCTAGCTGAAACACAGGGTTTGCATTTAAAAAAATCCCCTTTTAAGACAAAATGCTGTTCCTGGAGGATGTGTGCTGGGATGGGCTCTGGGTAAGTCTGTCTCAGTGGGAACCATCACCCAGTGGGTCTGTAAGTGGCTGCCATGGGGTCGGCAGACACCGTGGCCTCACTGTGGTGGCCCAGCCGGTGCCGGGGAGCAGGAGGATGGGATTTGTGTGCCTGGGACAAGAATGTGCGTCCTATGAGTGAGCAGCAACAGCTGAGAACCAGCTGTCCTGGTGGATTTGGGCAGCCTGATGAGCTGGGGCTGGATTCTCACCCCTCTGGCTCATTGGCATGTGGCTCGGGATGCGTGTGGGTACAAGCTGTGGCTGAGCTGGGCAGCAGGGTCAGGTCCCGGCCGATGGCAAAGCCTTTGTGGCACAGGGGCACCCCCTGGTCCCAGCAGCCCTGAGTTACGCTGAGGACGAGGCACTGTGAACTGGTTCGTGCCTCTCTCCCCAGCCCGGCTTTGGCTGCAGCAGCTCTGGGCACCCTGGGATGCTCCAGTGGTGCCCTGCTTGGGCTCTGGATAGTGGAGTGCTGGTGGTGGCTGATGTTATTTGTGTGCCAGCTTGGAGACACTGTGTTTTCAAGGCAGCGCAGGGGAAGAGGAAGTTAAACCCGTTTTTGCCATGTGGCATCTTGTCCTGGTTCCTCCTGTTTGCTTAGAGTGAGTTGGGCTGGGGTTCAGTGGCAGCCGGACCATGGTCTGTGCCTCCTGGTGGGCTTTCCTGGCTCCTCCTCAGCGGTAGATCTTGGGGCCAAGGGACAGCTTCTTATGTCCAGGGCCTTGATCTCTGGTTTTGGTGCTGTTACAGTCCCAGATAACTAATGCTAAGTTTGGGCCTTTGTTTCCTTTATTCAGTGAAATACCAATGTCCGGTGGTGAGCGCCAGCTGTAGTGTGGCAGTGTGCTCCGAGCATGAGTCTGCGGCTGTGGAGCAGAGTGGGTTTTTGGGAATATGTAAAGATGGGTGGACATGTCCACCCTCTGAGAAAGGCAGATGGCCAGAATGACAATTTTTGTGGCTTTGTTTCTAGGCAGAAAGTGCCCAGGAACAGGTTGGAGCTGTGATGGGGGTATCTGAGCAGTGGGATGGAGACAGGAGCGTTGCCCTGCCTGGTCCTGTTATGTTGGCCAGATTTTTTCCATCCATCTCTCCAAGGGACTCTTTTAGTGAGCTCTGCTATGGCGTCACCCTCACAGTAATCAGCATTGCCAAATCAGTGACAAATGAAGATCTTTTGCTTCGTATCCTTCTCCTGGTCAAGCGGAGCTGGTGACCACCAGCAATGGGAAGCTCCTGGCTTCACCAGCTCCTTTGCACCCCAGATGAGTGCTGGACTCTGCAGCCCCTGGGGAGCCTGGTGCTTTCTTCCCAGGAGCTCAAGACATGTAACCCTGGTGGAGAGTGTGGTGTGGGGCAATGCAGGAGCAACATCTGCTTCTCCGTTGCCTCCTTGGGACCCGACGGAAGCGATGGTTGCCTTGGGCATGGATGTAGTCAGCAGTCAGTAGATGCAGATAAAATCAGCTGCCCTGTGATGCTGGGCACCACGGCTGTTACTCGCCAGTGCTTGGGGGTGCAAAACCAATAAAGAAGTGATTGTGGGAGGCCAGTTTGAAAGATCTTGGTGGCCCTTGGGAAAGGGCTGCGCCTTTGGGAACGGTGCTGCTGAGGTCGTGCACTGGGAGGGAGGACTGTGCTTAAGGGCTGAGTTCCGGGGTGGCACTCAGGACCTCTGGCCTCTTGGCAGCCCTCGCTCCCAGGCTGAGCCCGCACTGGGCTTTGGGTGCTGGAGGGTCTGCAAAGCTGCTCTGGGGTGTCCCTTCCTGGGTGGGGATGGGGCACAGAGTCCCTGAACATGTGGCTGGGCTGGGGATGGAGATGAGCTGCAGATGAGGCTGGGAGAGCTGGGGCTGTTCAGCCTGAGGAAGGGAAGGCTCCGGGGAGACCTTAGAGCCCCTTCCAGCACCTAAAGGGGCTCCAAGAGAGCTGGAGAGGGGCTTTGGACCTGGATGGGGGAGGACAAGGGCCTGGAATGACAGGACAACGGGGAATGGTTCCCCACTGCCAGCAGGCAGGTTTGGATTGGATATTCAGAGAAAATTCTTCCCTGTGAGGGTGGGGGGGGCCCAGGCGCAGGATTTCATGATTTGTGCCACAGTGCCCTTGGGCAAAGGGTAGCAGGATGCCCCAGGCTGGCTGCAGAGGACATATCCCCAGTCCCCATCCCAGTGACACAGGAGGGAAGAGCAGAGTTTCACCTGCGACAGTTTCACTCTCAGCTGTGTCCTGTGGGGCTGCTCTGGATTTCCATTGCTCTCACGGATGGCCTGGAGCAGCAGTTGGGTCTCATGGAATTTCCCTTGGGTAAAACCCACCAGGAGGAGAGAGTTGTCCCCTCTGCTACTGGGGGAAATCCCATCCCCTTCATGGAGAGCCCCTAAATTCCCAGCAGGGAGGGCTTTGCCCTGATGCTGCTGAGCTGCTCCTGGGAGCCCCATTGGGTCCCTGTGCTGAGATCCTGCCCCTGTGCTGGACCTGAAGGTGGTGATTGTCCCCCTTGGGCATGTTGTGTTTTGGAACGCAAAGTCATCAGTGTCCCTGATGACCACAGTGGTGTCAGCGACCCACAGTGAGGGTGCTGGCAGCGGGGTTCTGGCTGGGCTGCACTGGGGGAGGGGTGCACCCTCAGGATGGGGTGCCAAGGAGAGTGGAGGTAATGCTGGGGATGTTGCTGTACTGCTCCTTGAGGGAGAAAAGCCCTCAAAGTGAAACATTGCTGCCGTTGGGCGCTGTGGCTTTGCCTGGGCTCAGATCCCCCCACCCCAGAGCGAGAGGCAGCTCCACGGGGAGCAGAACCGGATGGCCCCGAAAAATGTAGCCATGTCCATCCCCTCCATGCCTCCTCTTTCCTCTCTGTGGCCTCAGCACCAGCGAAAGTCCCCAGTGTGGGGCTGGATTGGGGTTGAGAACTGCTCCTGCTCCCCACCAGTGCGGGGTTGGCTGTGACAGCCTCCTGATTTGCCAAGTGCAGGATCCGACCCCAAATTCAGCTCCCTCTCCTTCTCGCTCTTTTTTTTAATGAGTCAACCTCTCATCTGTCATATTAAACCTCCTCATTACCAGGTATCTAAATTTTGCTCTGACAATAGTGACAGGGGAAGCTGCGATCTCATTGCCGCGGCGCGGGGCTCCGGGGAGCTGGCAGGTGGTTATTTCATGCCCTGCAGGGAGCCGTGGGGGTGGGCAATGGAGCCGGATAATGGGCTCTCGCTTCCCATCATTTAGAAAACCCTACTTAGTGCAGAGGGGAAAATTACCCCCAGTCTCCGACTCTGGAGCTGGTGACGGATAGAGAACACGGGGGAAGGGGAACAGCTTTGGGGGTCTGGCTGCTCCTCCCCGGGCACGGAGGGTGGACTGGGATGAGAGTAGTTGGGGATGGAGGGTAAATGGGGATGGAGGGTGGATGGGGATGGAAGGTGGAAGGAGACGAGTGTGGCTGGGAATAAGGATAGATGGGGATGGAGGGTGGATGGGGATGGAGATGGTGCAGGGCTGCCCTGTGCAAGCAGGTGCTACCAGCTGGGGAAGGGGATGCTGTGCCCATACTGGGGAGCCCCCAGGGCGTGCAGGGTCCCCAGCCTGGGTATGCACATCTGGGGAAGCTGCTGAGCCCCCTGGGAGACCATAGCCAGGCTCAGGGTGATGGGTGACCCCTGCTGCGAGTATGCCACCGCCAAGGTCACTGCTCAAGGTCACGAGGCTTTTCTGGCAGCTGCATCAGCCTTTGGTTGCTGTTTTCGGGGTGCTCTGAAGGTCACTTTGGCAGGGGACTGTCCAAGCCCTCTCATTTAACACCAAGCCCTGCAGCGACTTGTCCCTGCCACTCCCTCCCTGTAGCATCTCCAGGAGAGAGGACCAGCTGCCTCTCTGGGAAGCCACGTGGTGTGAGGGGCTGCAAGTCCTTCCTTGTCCTGGTCCCGCAGGCTTTTCCTTCCTGAAACTGTGTCCTTCCCTTGGCTGAGGCTTCCCTGGTTGGCTTTTGGACAGCACCAAGCAGGGCCATGGATTTGCCAGTGCCTTTGCCTGGAGCTCCTGCCCAGCCTCCCTTCCCTGTGTCCCCTCCAGCCTCTGCTGTCCTTGGCCATGCTGGCAGTGCAGAGAAGGTCACCGGCTGTACCTGCTGTCACCCAGCCTCTGCAGAACACACCCCCGGTCTGGGCTGTGCTCCTCTGGGGCTGGATGTGATGGCATCCCTGGCTACATGTGGTGTGGGATGAAACTGTGACAGGTTGTAGGGCACCAAGGTTCCTGGTTTGGGTGCTGCCTCCAGTTCTTGGGCTGATGTTGGGACTGTCATCCTTTCTTGAGGGTGTTGTCTGACTCCACACTGGCACACAAATTGCAGGGGAAGAGAAGATCAACCCCAGTTTAATAACATCCCCTAAATCCTTTCTTTCACCCACCCTTGCACAGCAAACACCAGTTCTCCAGTGTTGTTTCAGGGCTGTGCTTTTCCTCAGCCTCTGCGGGGCTTGGCACAGCGCGAGGTTTTGTTACAGCTCAGCAGAGCTGGTTGCACGGTTGGCATCTGCTTTTCTTCAGAGAGTGCCTGAATCTGGGTCAGGAATATATGTGTCTCTTTCAAATTCCTTGGGGGCCTGACTGAATCCAGCCTCACTCCTGCTCCCCTGAGCTCCCAAGGTTTTCACCTGCTGCTGGCGGGACTGATTCCCTGCTGCAGGCAGGAGGAGCCGAGTGCTTGTTTGGCTGCCCATCCCAGGGAAATCGGGGCCCTGCCGTGGGTGTCAGGTGTGCAGGAGGGATGGCAGCTCAGTGCTGGGTAGGCATCTGCCTGGCGAGTGGGATTTGCCCCCAGGGAGGGTCAAGCAGCTGCGTTTCTGAGCAGGAGGTTTGCTCTGGAGCCGTGTTTCGGCCACCTTCCTCTCCCCTCCCCCTGCCTGCATCTGGAGGTTCGACACAGGAACCCAGATAGCATCATCCTGAAACCAGAATAGAAGCTTTGGAGGAGACTCGAGCATGTTTGTGTGGTTTTGATCTCGGTTTGGAGATAAAGAGGTGCTAAACAATGCTAAGCTGGCGGGTTGGAGTCCCTCACGGTGCGTGCAGTGGGGCTGGGGATGCGCTGGCACCTGCCCGTGCTGCCTGCTGTCCTGCCAAGGATGTCCCCACGTGGGTGCTGCATCCCTCCTGGGTGCCACATTCCCTTGGGGTGCTGGAGCTGCTCCTGCCCGCACTGGCCCCCGTCCTGTGGCAAGGCAGGGGTGATCTGGCCAGCACCATGCCAGCAGCTTTGCCAGAGAGGAAGAGCAACATGAACATGAATACAGGCACTGTGTTTTAGGGAAGGGGGCTTTGCAAAAGAGAAGGAAGTCAGTCCTGCTGATCCAGAAACCACACAGAAGGAAACTAAAAGTCCTTGGTGTCAGCACGGAGGATATGTTGAAAAAACAACAATTAACTCACAAAAGGCAGCAAGAAAGGAAACAGGAAGGCAAGAACTGCAGTTAAACAGGCGGGTTCAAGAGGTGAGTTGAGCTAAATCCATGTCCTTAAGGGACGGGATCCGGCCCTGGTCATGGGTGGGGAAGTGGCTCGGTTGGTCTGTGTCAGTGCAGGACTTGGTCTCCTCAAGATGAGGCTTGGGGACCTCGGCTGCAGTTGCTGTTTATTTGCAGTTGCTTTTATGGCTCTTTGCGGCAGGTGGAGAGTCACAGCTCTGCTGGGGGCTGCTGGGGCAGTGCGGCCACGTCGCCTCTCAACGCGGCTGCTTCTTGAGGTAGAAGCTGCAGGTTTGTGGCAGGAGCGATGCAGCAGAGCGAGGGGCTGCTCTTGCCGCCTCCAAAGCATCATTGCCACTTTGAGAGCATCATTGCTCCCTCCCTCACTTGGCCCGCTCCCCCCACCCAGCACGGGCAGTGAAGGGCTTGGCAGTGGCTCGGCGGGGTGGGTGTAAACCACTTCCCATGGCCGGCCGAGCTCAGGGGCTGGTTTGCAGCACAGCAGCATTTCTTCACCTGGGCTCTCCTGTCATGAGTGGATGGACAGGGTGAGTTGTTGGTGAACAAGAAGATGGACACGACCCAGCCATCAGCGCCGGCAGCCTAGAAAGCCAGTGCTGTGCCCAGCTGATCCCACAGAATGGGCGCATGTGAGGGGATGGGATTCTTCCCTTCTGCCCACTCTGATGAGACCCCCTTGCTGTGCTGCCTCCAGCTCTGGGGTTCCCAAAATAGGAAGAGTATGAAACTCCTGGAGTGAGTCCAGAGGAGGTCGGGGAGATGCTCTGAGGGCTGAAGCCCCTCTGCTCTCGAGACAGGCTGGGAGAGCTGGGGGTGTTCAGCCTGGAGAAGAGTCTGGGGAGGCCTTAGACCTCTTTCCAGTGCATAAATGGGCTCCAAGAGAGCTGGAGAGGGACTTTGGACAAGGACCTGGAGTGACGGAACAAGGCTTCCCCACTGCCAGAGGGCAGGGTTGGATGGGATACCGGGAAGAAATTTTTCCCTGTGAGTGGGTAACAGAGAGGTGAGAGGAGATGAGCTTTTAGAATCCATCCAACCCAGACCACTGCACGGTTCTGTAACAGTCTGCACCTTGTACCCCACACGGCCACTGGTTGTGTGCCAAAGCTCCCTTGCAATGACCTTTTTCCCACAGAGAATCTGCAAGACTGGGACATGTTATTGCTGTCATTCTGTATGAGGATAAACCTGACACCGCCCAAAGTGTGCGGGGGCTGGGGTCAGTGAATTCAGTTGTGTTAGGTGCCCTGTTCCTTGGGGGTGGGTAGTGGTGGGGAGGACCCTCCCTCTACTCTCAGCCAGCCCCTTGACTTGATGGAGCCTGCTGAGGAAAAAGGCATCTTTGGGAGCATTCTGCACATCTTGGGTAAAAGACGGGTTGGTCCCACAGCGAGAGCATTGGGTGCCGGTGGGGAGCAGCTGCTGGGTTGGGCTGTGATCTGCCGTACCTGTCACCTGCATTTCTCCCTTCAAACTGGGACTTTCTGTGCCTCCAGAAGATGAGCTGCATCTTCGCAGGGCAGCATTTTTCTTCTTTTCCCAGCCTCCAAATGTCCTTTGAAGCTCCTTTTGCAGGTTTCCTTGCAGCCAAGGATGTCCCCATTGCACTGGACCTGTTTTGGGGATGGAGATCGGGAAAACGTCCCTTGAACTGGTGCCATGTTGAACCCATCCCAATTTTGCCTTCACTCATGTCGCTGGCTCTGCTGTGTGTTTCTGCACAGGCACGAGTGGACTGGGGAGCATGGTGCCACATGCTGGGAAAAGCAAAGAGCTCCAAAGGAAAATACATTTTTGGAAAGGATGCTCTTATTTGCCTTTATTTATCTTCCTAAAGCTTTCATATTAATCTTTTTTATCTTCCCTCTGCAGCTGCGTGGCCAAGGTTTGGTTTCTTTCAGCTGACATTGTGCTGAGAGCACACGGCTTTGCAAGGCGGGTGCTAAGGAAGGGCAGCTGAATTCCTTCACCCTGGAGAGGGGCGGTGTGTTGAGCTAACTTTAGTAAGGAGTGACTAAAAAGGGATGCAATAAAAGTATATTAAAAATAGCAAATGGCCGTAGAAAGTGGATGTGAGACTCTCAGTGTCCCTGCTTGTGCTGAGGGAAACGTGGGGCTGTTCAGTAGGAATGGAAAAGTGACAAGTTATGGAGCAGTGCAGAGCACACCGCTGCCTGTGCAAAGCAAAGGTGAAACCACTTCGAAATAGGTGAAATAGATCAGAAATTTGTACAGTAGATTAAAAAATCCAGAAATAAAGACTTGAAAGAGATATCAGCTCCTCTGTGTCCCCAGCTCTTGGAGCTGGGGATTCAGCCCCCCAAATTCCTTGTTTTGTAAAAACATCTCCCAGCTGAGATTCCTCTGTGCTTTTTCTTTCTTCCCCCATTTGCAAAATGCTAACTCTGCTCTCTCGCCTGTCTCTCCAATTTGGAGCAATTTACTGGGAGCCGGGGATGAATTACTCAGCACAGAGTTAACCAGCACCTGCTCGGAGTTAATTGGCATGTGTGCTAATTGCTGTGATAGTCACACTTGTGCGAGCGGAGCGTGGGGAGGGGGGAAGCGGGCGCTGGCGGCTGCCTCCATCCCAGAGCTTCTCGCTGCCTCCCCGGGGCGATGCCGAACTCCCTGATCCTTGTTGAGATTCCTGGCAGTGGAAGAGGGTCAGGGTGGCTTTTTGCCAGTGCACCACCCGTCATTGGCTTTCCAGCGAGTTTGTAGGTCCCTTTCCATGCCCTTGGACCCTCCTGGTTGGGGTGTATTAGCTGGGGTGCTTGGCGGTTTCCTTGGAAAATGAGGCTCAGGAGAAAGAAAGAAGCTGCTGTCTGAGAAGGAGGAGATGATGATTTAATGAATGGGGTTATTGTACATAAAATCATTTGAGACCCTGAAAGTCAGAAGTTATTGAGGAGCTCAGCTCCTTGTAGCAGCCCTGTGCTCTGGGTGCTTGGCTATGTGCGCATTCAGGTGCTTAAATTCCTCCTGATCACAGATGGACGAGGGTCGTGGGTGATCTCGGTGCCTCGGGCTGGGCAAGCAGGGAGCCAAAGCAATTTGGTGGTGAAGGAGAGGGAGCTCCAGGGGCAGAGGGGATCCTCCTGGGTTGGGGCCGAGGTGCAGCAGCAGTGCCAGCATGAGGGACAGGAAAGATGAGGGCGGCTCTCCAGGCTTCTTGCTCTTCCAGCTGCTGTTCAGAAACTCGAGCCAGTGGTCAGACTTTCTGAAAGAGCCACCTGGGCAGGAAATGTGAAAATACCTGGGTTTAAAAATATGATGGGGAAAAAACCCAACCTAAAAACAAATAAACTCACCCCAAAACCCCAATTCCATGAAGAGAAAAGGGAGGGGGTTGAAGTCCCCTCTGTCCAGTGCATTTGGAGGGCAGCGAACTTGCTGTGCTCCTCTCCATCCCTCCTCTTTATCTCATCCAAGGGCTGCCCTCCCCGTGGGCTGTTTTCCTGCTCATGCATGCCAGAAGGATCAAGTGCAGCACATGGCAGCTCCTTTTCTCCCCATAATGATGAGCAAAAACCTGCTAAGTCACCTTTTTCCTGTGGAAAACTTTATCCAGCGGTATAAGCAAACCCTGAGGCTGGGACAATGGTCCTTGTCCAGCCGAGGTGCTGTGGATGCAGAGTTGGGATTCAGAGCAGCAGGAGGAACCTGGTTTGGTGGTTGAAAAAGGGGGTTTGGTTTGAAACACTTGGGGTGTGTTTGTGGCCTGAGGAGAGGAATGTGGTTTGAATCCCACTGCTCCAATGCTCGTGTGGAGCTGAGGGCAGGGATGAGCAGCACCGGGGTTTTTCCTCATCCCTACAAACATCCCATCTCTTCGAGCACTGTGGAGCTTTTGGCTGCCATAGCGTCCTGTGAACAAGTCCCGCAATGAAATAGTGTTAAAGTATGTTTCCTTTCACTCAGTTTAAATTTACTGCCCGTTGTTCTCCAGTGTTTATTATTGCTTCTGGAGAGTTCCTCTCTGGTTTGGACAGTAAATCCGCTGTCTTTCAGAGGGTTTCTCTGTCCAAGAGCTGCAGCACACGGAAAGAATTAGCATCTTGCCCTGGGTCTGGTTACGGAGCTGTTGCTACTTTGTGCTGCTGCTGGTGGTTTTGAAGATGCTGAAGGTGAATATTTTTCAGCCAGTTTAAAGAAATGGCAGCTCCGAAGGGAAAAGCGGCAAAGCAAACCCGACAAAAAGTTCCTCCTCTTCCAAAGTTTCTTCGTGTGTGCAAAATCCTCGCCTTGGTTCTGAGCCTTGGGGCTGTGGACTCTCTCCTGCGTGGGCTCAGTGAGGGAAATACCCAGCAGACGCTCAGGTGGATGAAACAAAAACCCTCATTTTCCTTTTGGCTCTTCCTGTATCACCGAGCTTCGAGGGATGCTCTCGTGGTGCAGGCTGGAGCCGTGATGCTCTGAAGTGGCGATGCTGTGGAACTGCTGGTGCCCCAGGACTGGTGATGCTCTGGAACCGGTGATGCTCTGGGACCAGTGGTGCTCTGGGACCTATCTTTTTGGGGCTTCCCACGGTGGGATGGGGAGCAGCAGCCAAAGGATAATCCTCTGGAAGTGGCTCAGTGTTCCCCATGGTGACAGTGCTCCTCACAGCTGGATGGTTGCTCCTATTTGCTGCTGGAAGGGAAACATGCACCTATTTTGGGAAATAACGATTCAGGAAGTAAATTCCGTCCCTGCATGGTCTGTCCTTGCAAAGAGTCTTACTGGTGGGATTTACGTGTAAAATAACGAGGTTTTGCTGCCCTTTGTCTCTCTGGTCTTCTTCCTGGCCTCCCCATACCTTATCCTCCCTGGAGGGCAAATTGTGGATGTCAGGATGGGGAAAAGTCTCCCCATTTTCCTCTGGGCTCCTTGGACTTGCACTGAAACCACAGAACATGATGCACGATGAATAAGTTTACGCCCCCCCCCACCCCCCAAAAAAAAGCAGAGAAAAAAGATTAAGTGACTCACATGACTCAGTGAACCCCAAAACCAAGTGTGGGAGTGAGACCTCTGGGGCTTGTTTGTTCTTGGAGCATGGTCTGATGAGGAGGTGGAGGATGGGGCCAAGGTCTTCAGCAGGGTCTGGGGGCTCTCTGGGGTAGGAGAGGAGCAGGAGGAGCTTGGTCGGGTTGGCTGTGGCTGCTGCTTTGGATTTGGGATGACGGTTTGGGAGAAAAAGCTCTTTTTTTCAAGCTTTTTGTAACGAGACTGAGAGCTGGGGACTGCCAAGTTGAGGCAGATAGGAAGCTATTTTGGGACTGGTTTTTCCCTCTGCCTGGGTCTTGGCACAGGGCACCTTGCCTTAAATGCAATGTTATCACTGCTGTTATCCAGCTGCTTGGAGAGAGAGCAGGGAGTAAAACATACCTGTGGAAAACGAACTGGCTGAAGTTCCCTCTTTGTCCCCCTTGCTGCAGTGCAGCACATGCTGGGAAGCGGGGTGAGGTGGGCTGGGGGGCTGTGCCAGGAGGTGCCCTGGTACATCTGGATGCAGCCTCTGGCGCTGGGGGATGCAGGTTACTGTGGGGAGGCTGCAGAAGGAGCCGTGCAGGTCCCCTGAGACCTGCAGCACTCGTCCTTCTGGGGAGAGTTTGGGGCACAGGATAGCCCCGAGTTGATCGCACCCCTCAGATCCATGGAAACATCCGGTGTCTGGCTGTGGCTGAGCCCAGTGGAAGGCCAGGCTGTCTCGGCTGCCTTCGGAGTCCTCCTTCCCCATAAGAATTAGATTTCTGTGCCTGGTTATAAGGTTTCTTTCAAGTAATCAAATAAAGACATTTTAAAATTCCAAATTGAAGATTAGCGCAGAAACTGGAGACGGATTTAAATTGCCCGAGCTAATCACCAGCCACTCGACTGCTTATGACTTTATTAAGAGAAAAAAAAGTCTGGAGTGTCACGGAGGAATAGTGATTCACGGGCGCGTTGCTGCCGTCTCCTCCTCCTCGCCGAGCGTGGCAGTGCCCGGCCCACACGTGTCCTGTGGCACGGGTGTTCCTGGCCTCCATCCTTGGGCTTCTTTGAGACCAGTTTGGATCAATCCCTCTGCAGCTCTCCTGGCCCCAGAGGTGGGTGGGAGGAAGAACCAGGGACCACCCTGGCCTTGGGGGTGGGATCTGCGCTCGCGGCAGGAGGATGCCGGGAGGGTGCTGGGTCCTGGATGGGGTTTGGGAACAGAGTGTCTCACTCCTGTCTCTCTTGCTGTGCAGGTTTCTGAGCAGCTGCTGACATCTCAGCCCTGCTGGATCTGGCCGCGCACAACGGTACCATGAACTGAGCACGGAGCCACGTAGAACTCTTTTGTTTTTTGTTTTGGCTTCTTTGGGTTTGTTTTCCATCCGAGAAAAAAGTCCCCCACGCTCTTTAATGAAAGCATTTTAAAGCGGGGTTACTTCTCCCCTCCCCTGAGCCAAAGTCATCCCGGGTGCAGTGAGGATTTCCGGAGAAGATGGGGAGAAAAAAGATCCAGATCCAGCGGATCACGGACGAGCGCAATCGGCAGGTCAGTGCTGTCTCTCCCCGCTCCCTCACCTCACCCCGCTCCTCCCATCGGGGATTTTAAGGGTCGTGTTTCAAAATGACCCATTTCTGTCCCATTTTGGGCCAGCAGTGCTGTGTTTTTCCTAATCCATACAACAAGCAGGTGGGCGAGGCCTGGTGCTGAGGCCGGATCCAGGCGGCTCCCAGGACCAGGCAGGCGGCCCTGTTGCACTGCCCCCATCCAGGCGTTACTCCTCGCCTTGGAACTCCTTGAGCCATTTCCATCTAAGTGCTTTTCCAGAAGAAAGTATCTTCTCCACTTAGTTAGTTCCCCCTTTTTTTTATTTTTGTCTTGCAGAAAATATATTTCAGTTGACATTTTCCATGTGGTTTTTCAATAAAAAACAGCCACAACAAGTATCCATTTTGCTGAACGCAGACAACTCAAGTTATTCCTTTTTCTTCCTCAATTGTAAGCTTACATGACTCCAGGGTTTTTTTCCTTGGGCTCTCTTGAAGCCAAGCCCGAGATACACATGCAAGTGCATGTGTGTAGGAATGCAATTGTGTATCTCAGAGGAAAAACAAAAACCAACAGTTTTTTCCCAAATTTCCACATTACTTAAACTGGAGTGGTGGAGCAGCAGCACTTAGCCAGCCCAGGTTTGCTCTGGGATGACTCTGTCGATGTGTTTCCCATAACTGCAAGACTTCCAGGCAGGTCCCTTTGCTTTCTGTGCTCCTGGAGTTTGGCTCAGCAGATCCAAGCCTCTGCCTTTAGTCCAGCCACCACTGCATCCCAGCATGACCTGCCACACTTCTTTCCTACCACTTTCACTCCAGAAAAACAGAAAAAACAGTAAAAAAAGCATGTGGATATATTCCTAATCCTTAAAGAGTGGCAAAGAACAGAATTGGATGAGCCACTTTATTGCTCTGCAGCAAAACAATAGGAAATGGCAAGTTTTCCTCATTATAGCTTCACTTGGTGGTGGGGGCCAGGATGGGCATCAAATGGTTTTTGCTTATGTCCCACTTGCTCCTGGGGCTGTTTATGTCCATTATGAGAGGAAACACAGCCTTAAGGGCTATTGAAGGATCCGGAGTGTATTTTATGGGGCGGTGCTGCAGAGGGGAGCGAGGAGTCTCCGGTGACTGGAGCCCTGCTGGAACTTCAAACGAATGGAAAATAATTGGTAATGCTGGAGGGGGATGGCACAGCCTGGCCCTGCTGGATAAACCTTCGGGAAAGGAAAGGGGCACTTCTGTGCAGAGGCAGCAGCCGAGTGATGGGACTGTTTCTGAGGGATGAGCTGCTCCTCGGCGCAGGCTGGAGATAAAGGCCCTTGCCGAGGTCTCAGCATCGGGTGGAATTTGGCAGCAGGAGCTGCTCTGCATGGCCAGGTGTCATGGCTTTAGCGCATCTCTGATGTCAGGTGTTGTCCCCAGAGCCGAGTTCCCTGGGCTGGGGGACACTGGAAGCAGTAGCTGCATCCCTGGCTGGGCTGGTTCTTCCAAAGCCCAGCTCTGGAGCATCGCTCCCCGCCCCAGTGCAGCACATCTTGCTTTGCTTCCCAGAAACCAGCCTGATCAAGTCGGGTGTCAGCAAAGCAGCAGCTATTTAATTGGTCACCAGCACAGCTTTGCAATCAATTTTCACTGCTCCTTTTCTTGGGGAAAAAAGGACATACCAGGAAGAGGTGACATTTCAGGATAAAGGACTGCTCTGGGCAGTGGGATCTGTTCTATCCATTTTGACAGGAGCTGTAAAGAGGGTGAGAACCCTCCTGCTCCATGCTGTACATGTGCAATGCCAGGATCCACTCCACAGACTCAGAAATGTCCCATCTTGCTTTATCTCATAGAATCATGGAATGATTTGGGTTGGAAGGGATCTTAAAAGTCCACCTCATCCCACCTCCCCAGCCATGGGCAGGGACACCTTCAACCTAGACCAGGTTGCTCCAAGCCCTGTCCAGCCTGGCCTTGGACACTTCCAGCCACAGCTTCTCTGGGCACCCTGTGCCAGGGCCTCGCCACCCTCACAGGGAACAATTTCCTTCTAATATCCCATCTAAATCTCCCTCTTTTCAGTTTAAAACCATGCCCTTTATCCCATCACTATCTGCCCATGTAAAAGGTCCCTCTCTGTCTGTTTGTTAAGCCCCTTTAAGTGCTGGAAGGCTGCACTGAGGTCTCCCCGGAGCCGCCTCTTGCTCCTCACTGTCCTTCCGTCCCTCTCCCGCTGCTGCTGCGGATCAGCGATGAGGAGCGTCCATGCGTGCGTGCCCACCGTGGCTGCAGGCTGTCGGCTAAGCTGGCTTAAACCCAGCGTCTGCGAGCATCCTCAGCCCGCCCCTGCCCCCACGGCAGCCCCCCCCGCTCCGGCTGGGTGCAGAGGGCACGGTCAGCTCTCCCGGGAGCGCCCCGGCAGTGGGGCAGCCCGGCGCTGATGAATTATGGATGGGGCGCTGCTGCTGGAACGCGGGGCCGGCGCCCCAGCTGCGCTGGGCGAGCACACGCCGTCCTTGGCGTGCCTGCGTGGCTCCAGCGGCACCTGTGCCTGTCGGGAGAGGGAGGGATGGGGAATGGGAATAGTGCAGGGATGCCCTGGAGAACGAGGGATTCTTGCACCAGTGGCTGTGCGAGGAGGTGGAGGCAGAGCTGCTTTTGACACCTGCGTTTCCACTCGTGCTGCCAAGTTCATCGCGAGCGGTGGCTTGGGGCTGCTGAGGCACCGCGACCCTCAGGGAGAGCCGAGGCCGAACGGGCTCTGCAGAGCCTTTGCTGCCTGGTGAAGCTCTTCCCGTGCATCTCACACTGAGCCTGTGGCGTCAGCGAGTCTGACCCTGCTCGTGTCCCAGGTTTTGCCTTCCGTGAGCCCACATGGAGGCTCCAGCAGGATGTGGAGCTGCTGGAGTGGGTCCAAAGGAGGCCTCAGAGATACTCTGAGGGCTGGAGCACCTCTACTCTGGAGCCAGGCTGGGAGAGGTGGGGGTGTTCTGCCTGGAGAAGAGAAGGCTCTGTGGAGATCTAAAGGGGCTCCAGGAAAGCTGGAGAAGGACTTTAGACATGGACCTGGAGTGACCGGACAAGGGGGGAATGGTTTTAAACTGAAAAGAGGGAGATGTAGATTGGATATTAGGAGAAAATTCTTCCCTGTGAGGGTGGAGAGGCCCTGTCACGGGTTGCCCAGAGAAGCTGTGGCTGCCCCATCCCTGGAAGTGTTGAAGGCCAGGTTGGACGGGGCTTGAAGCAACCTGGGATAGTGGAAAGTGTCCCTGCCCATGGCAGGGGGTGGAATGAGATGGGCTTTTAGATCCCTTCAAACCCAAACCAGTGTGTGATTCTGTGAATTACAGCAGCAGCCAAAACCAGGGGAGGAGAGCAAGTAAGAGTCACTAATGTCATTAGAGGAATTACTGGAGAGGATTTGCCACAACAGATCAGGCCATCAGTCCTTCAGGGCCAGGCCGCTGACTCTGGCAACTGCCAATATGGTTTGCATCAGGGGAAAGGCAAAAATCCCTGCTAGTGTGGGGCAGTAATTCCTTCCTGACCCCTTTGGTGATCGGCTTATGCCCTGAAGCATGAGATTTGATTACCCTCTTAGACTTACAAGGTTAATTCTTCTCAATGAGGCTCGTGCACAGCATCAGGGGAAGGTTTGGGGTTTCTGTCCCGGGTCATGAGTGGATGCACAAGGCAGTGTTAGGTGATGCTTTTGTGTGATATGGTGGCTAAATGTCAAACCTTAGCTTTTCTCTGCAAGATGCAGGGGTGCCAACAGAGAGGGATGCTCCTGTGCCCTGTCTGCAGAGGGAATATCCCCTCATCTCTAGAGGGATAATTTGGTGTTTTGTGTTCTGCTTGGCTCTGCCCAGATTGCTGGTTGATTTGGGGAAGATCACGCTTCTTTCACTGCTCAAGGGCAAAACCCAAACCATGCTTGTCGCTGGTCTTCAAGGCCGAGAGCTGCCCCACTGTTCACACGTCTTGGCCTCACCCCATTGCCTCCAGTCTTGGTGGCTGAGCCTGTCGCGGTGCCTGGCAAGGTGTCCCCGGCACCGGCGGCTGCAGGGACAGCCACCCTTGGCTATTCCCTCTGTCTTGGTGGAGACGCCGCGCGTTTTCCTCTTGGGGGTTCCTCGAGCTGCTTGGAGGGCGAGTCAGAGCCCAGAGAGCATCCCGGCAGGGCCAGCGAGGCAGGGCATGCTGGGGAGGGGACAGAGAGGCAGGGAGTGCTGGGGAGGGGGGCAGAGAGGCAGGGCGTGGTTTTGGTGCCTGTCCAGCCACGGCTGCAGGAGCAGAACTGCAGCTGGGTCCCACCTGAAGTCACAGTGCGGCCGCAGCTGTTCTGTGGCACTGCCGGCGGCTCTCGGTCTTGGGAGCAGCCCCGCAACAGAGGTTGTGGGAGGCTGAGAAGTCCGGAATGCTACTGGGGAGGGGGAGTTATCGATGGCACGGGAGCTGGCCCTTGGGTAATTCAATTTGCACCAGAGTGCGCCGGGGCTGGGGCCGCGCTGGCAACGTGAGCGGGCCGGCCGCAGCGCGGCGTGGCGAGAGCGGCGCACGTGGCGGCCACAGCAGCACAGGGCAGCGGCCCTGCACTTCCCAAGGGATGAGGCGATTAGAGCCGAATCTCGTTACTGCTTAATCATCTCTGGGAGATGGCGGGGAGGGGCAGCAGCTCCCCTTGCCAAGTGTGCCCAGAGCTGCCCCTGCTCTGCCCTGCCGCCACACGTGGGGAGACGGTTCTGTCTCGAGGGGAACTTGAGGGTGCATGCTGGGTGCTGCTGGTGGCATCACGGTGGCACTGCTCCTCACCATCGCTGTGAACTGGGAAGCTCCCTGTTGAGCTCTTTGGACCGTGGCTGTGACGCCACTGACGGGCTGAGCGAAGGCAGCAGCCCCGTTCACTCTGCTCCCTCAGCTCTGCTGTTTGGTTGCAAAATTGATGCTGTGGTGGAGGCCCAGAGTGGAGTTGAGCTCTCCCATGTGGAGAGGGAGCAGCTCTTGGCACCCAAGGGCATCTCAACTCATCTCCAGCCCTTCCCCCGAAGGCTGCTTCACCCCCAGGGCAATGCTTGGGACAAAGTGGTGACCTCCTGCCTCTTATTTTCTTTCTCTGCTTTTTATTTGCTGAGAGGGCATTGGCCAAGCGTCGTGCCTTCCCCGTCAGTGTGTCACGGGTTCTGGGAGGGTGGGGGACCCTCAGCAGCTGTCTGCACTGCAGCCGGGACAGGGAGCCCCAAACCAGCTCCCTCTCTACCAGCTGGGTCCTGTTAGGAGTGTGGTGGTGAGAGCTGAGCGTGGGCTGGGAATCGCAGCCCGATGTCTGCCCGGCAGCTGGAGCAGGTGTCGGAGCCAGCACCCAGCCCCAGTCCTGGCCCCAGCCCCCAGCCAGCTCGCCAGGATCAGTCCTGCAGGGTCTGCCTCAGCCGACAGCTCTGGTGACAGCTCAAGGCAGGGCACGTTGGGGAGACAGGAGACCCCAGTTGGGCAGGCAGTGAGGAAAAGCACCTCAGCGAGGTGACACAAGGGGATGGCAGCGGCAGCTGGGCGGGCTCCTGGCACAGGGGCTCGGGGGGCCCTTGGGGAAGCATAGCCTCCCAAGATAAGTGGGGGCTGGTGAGCAGGAGAGTGGGTCAGGGGTGGGGTGGGCACCCCTGGGCGGTTTCGGGGTGCTGAGCCCCAGCTCTGTGGCCCCCAGGGTTGGGCACGCGCAGTGCAGCTGCAGCAAGCGAGGACAAGATCTCCATGGCTTGAATATTCCACTTAAAAACCCGCAGCCCCCGGACAGATGGCAGCTCTGCTGGGGATTTTGCTGAAATTTATTTTCTCTTGATTTGGCAATATGTGATTTCCAACGCTGATAATCATCTTTGTGCTTGTGAAGCGTCTGCCTTTGGAGGATCCCAAAATAGGCAGCAATATGAACCATTTGGAAGAGGGAGGTGAGAGGGGAGAGCTTGGGGTTGGGTCCAGTTCGGGAAACCGAGACAGAATATTCCCTCTGCATTCCCCTTCCTTTTGCTCTTCCTCCAGTGGTCATCCCATTTTTCTCTGAGAGGTCTTGGGTCTGTGGCAGTGTGGACACGGCTTCTCACCGTGGCTGTCCTTGCTTTCAGGTGACCTTCACCAAGCGCAAGTTCGGCTTGATGAAGAAAGCCTACGAGCTGAGTGTCCTGTGCGACTGCGAGATTGCCCTCATCATCTTCAACCACTCCAACAAGCTGTTCCAGTATGCCAGCACCGACATGGACAAGGTGCTGCTCAAGTACACCGAGTACAACGAGCCCCACGAGAGCCGGACCAACGCAGACATCATTGAGGTGAGGCCGCCTGTCCGCTCCCGGGCTTTGCCGTTGTGATAGAGCCAGCGCTGAGTCTGGTACCACACTGGACGCAGGAGGCTGGTGCAGGGTGGGGATGGAGCAAGCAGATCTCCCACACTCAGTGCCAGATGGATTTTGCATGGTTTTGTAGGTCCAGCCTACAAAAATATCCCATTCTGGGTGATTGAGTTGAAGCTGTCTGGAGTTGTGTGTTGACCTACTGCCTTGAAACCTGAGGTGCAGGTTTGCTTTGTGGGGCTTCCCTGTGGTCCAGGCAAACCGCGAGATGGATTTGGAGGCAGCTCCTGGGGCTGCTGCGCTGGAGTGCCTGGTGCAACTGGTGACATGGTTCTGGAGTGCCTGGTACAGCTGCCCCAGCCTGATGTTCAGACAGGCACAGTGGGGTTGTGGGAGGGCACCAGCGGCTGAATCGCAGAGGAATTCAGGTGGGACGGACCTTGTGCCTCTGGTCCAGTGCCTGCTCAAAGCGTGGCCAAACTCATGGGTTGGTGGGTTTGCTCAAGGCTTGTCTGGCTGCGTTCTGTGGGTCTCCAGGGATGGCCTGACCACATCCAGTCTGACCCATCCCCAGCACTGCCGCTGGCATTTGCCCAAACTGCGCTCACTTCAAGGCCACTCTCCTCCAGCCTGCCAGCATCACAGGAGATGCTCATGCTGCCATGTGCTGTTGGTGCCCCCATGCTGGCCCTCTCCATGCTTTGTGCTTGTCCCTGGTGCTGGCAGAGCATTGCTGGGCCTGAGCACAGGCACATTTGGCTCGCAGGAGGGTGCCAGCGGTGCCTCGGTCACTGGTCACATCCTCTGCCTCAGCAGTAACTGCAGATGGAGCCGCAGGGTTGTCAGCATGGAGCTGCCATTAAACCTGGACAGACAGGCAAATGAAGGGCTTGGCTTTGTAATAAGTGGCATTATGGGCATCAGTTAATGCCCTCAGAGCCACTGGTGGCAGAGTGAAGCTGCACGGCCTGCAGTGCTGGAGGAATTGGGCTTCTGCTTCTGCCTTTGAATCCCTTTGGAGTCCCTTGGCCAGCGTGCTCAGACTGATATCATGAAGGAGAAGGGGAAAAAACCCAGCCTACCCCTGCCCCCTAAATCTTGCTTTCCTTTTTTTTTTTATGCTCTATAAAATGTGTCTTTTTGAGAGATTTGGACTTGAGGTTTTCACCCCATGGCTGAGCCATGGCAGCATCTGGCATCATCTGCCTTCTCTTGCTGGGGTTTGGAGACTCTTCTGCCACCGCACCGTTTTGTAGGGGCCTTCAGAATGGTTCATAAATGTCCTTTTTGGCCTGTTTGAGCCAGGTAATGCCCATTCAGTGTGCAAACGCCGGCAGTTCCCTGCCGCGCTCAGCAGCGCAGCCTCCCCGGGATGCTCAGACTGCGGCGCTCGCAGCATCCAACAGATTTGTCTTGGCCTAAAAATACCGTAAACATTTTGGGCAGCGTTCTCTGTTCCCTTATGGTCCAAGATGCAAACACTCCCAAGCCGACAAGTTACACACAGTCCTTGGCACCCAAAGAAACACTGTGTTTGCACCACATGAAAAGCTGGATCTGCATCCAAAGCCAAGGAGAGGAACATCGGGAGCGGAAGGATATTGGTGGATGGCAAGAACAAGAGCCCAAACACGCCGGGCTCGGCATGTCTTGCTGGCAGAGCCGTCCTGGAGCAAAGCCTGCTGGGGTGCAGGCAGGTTTGGAGGCTGCTCAAGCATCCCTTCTCATCCTTGTCTTGTCTGGGAGCAGGGTTGGGGCTGCTCTAAGATTTTTACTGTTTTCTGAATCCACTCCCCCAGGAGACCGTTCCTGCTCTTGGTGCTGATTTCCCTTTCCCCTCGCCCAGGTCAGGTTCCACTAGCCCAGCTGTGTCCCCACTGCACACAAATCCACTTTATCTCATGTTTCTTGGTGTCTCCCAGTTGACCTTGACTCACAAAAAGTATCTTCTGATTCTGGAAGCTTCCCCACATCAAGCATTTAGAGACCCTGAAAACCCAGGCTGGGAATTTGCCACCAAATATGATTTTAAGTAGATTTCAAGGGGTTGCTGCATCAAGCCACCTTCCCTTGACACCCATGGCCCCTTCCTGCTGAGGGATTCAGCCCTGAGTGGCTCTGGCAGCATCTCAGGAAGGATGAGGAGCAGCCAGGACCTGGAGGAATTGAGGCAGAAGCCTCTTGATTTTGTTTTCCTGGTGGATGGGGAGCGAGCGATGGCCCCAGAAGGCTGAGCCAAGCACTGCCAGGCTGGGGCCAGAAGCACTGGTATTACAGCTTAAGGCAGGACAAGTTGCTGTGTCCAAATTCCATTTTAAAATGACAGTAAACATGAGATCTCCTGGTTTTTGGTTCTAGGGAGGTGCATCTGAGGATGTCCTGCTGCACAGGAATGTCCTTGGGGGTTCATGCCCTGGATGTTTAGTGAGAGGCAGAGCTGCTCCACGATGAGCATACACGGCCCTGGTGCAAGAGGGGTTCCACAGCCCGGCTGCCTTTTGGGGACCCTTCCCTGCAGGGACACCCCCATGTTTCAGCTGTGCCAGGGCTCGGCAGCGGCTGTCAGGAGTGGGATTCAGCCACACAACCCCTGCAGCTTCTCTGTGCCAGGCAAAGTCCTGGTTACTGCAGGCTTTTAAGTCTGAGAAAAGCTCTCTAATGCAGAGAGGGGGGTTTCCTTAATCAGGCGGGGGCCAGCTGAGCCCCCAGACAGGCACGCTGGGTGCCACGTGCGCGCCCGGCCTGGGATCACGCCGGCTTTGGTCCTTGCTGTCGCTTCTCATTTCCTCACAGCCTGGCTGATGTGCCAGTTCCTGATAAGGGACTTGGACGGAGCAGAGCTCGCCGGGCACCAGGATGCTCCACAGCCAATTAAAGCCGCATGGCTGTTTCTGCCCTTTCCTTGGCTGAATGTCCTGGAGGGGCTGATTTTCCCCTAATTCTCCTTCCTGGGGTTGTCATTCCCCAGGATGTGTTAAATCAGACATTTTGCAGGAGGTGGTGAAATGCAGAGGCAGCTGCCAGTGTCATGTCTTCATCCTCATTCTCATCCTTATCCTCATCCAGACTTCCCCAAAGCCCAGAGTGGTTGAGTCTCCCTCCTCTAAGGGAAGTCAACCGCATCCTGGTTGAGCATCGTTTCCTCTCACATGTTCTGCATTTCCTGATGCTCTCTTACCCTCTTCGGGTTGGAAATCTGCTCCCATGTGAGCTGGGATCATGCAAGTGAGAATACTGCCTGGAAAAGCAGGATGTGCAGTGGGTCCTGATAGAATGGGGGGACCTGAGCATGGCAGGGAGAGGGGCAGGTGATGAGCGAGGTGGGTTTTTGCCATGGGAAGTTCTCACCCTGGTTTTCTCTGAAAATTTTCTGCTGGAAAGGAATTGCTTTTAAATCTCTTCCATATGAAAAATTGTTGTGTTCTGCTGGCTGCAGCCCAGTGACAGAAAGGTTTCCTGAAAACCTCTTTGCATCTTCTGTTTTTTCCTTGGCAAAAAGAAAGAGGAGGAATGAGAAGGAAAGTTCTTTTCTAAAAGACCTTGTAGAGATCCCGAAAACAGGAATCTTTGGGTTTGATTCCTGCTCCAGCAAGATTGTTTTCCTTTTACATCATCTTTACAAAAAGCTGAAAATGTGGGACACAGATTTTTTTTACAAAAAAACCCCGAAAGATCCAGCAGCCAATGCCCGTATGGTTGGAAATGGCATTTTGTTGTCCCAAAGCTCTCGTTGAGCAGCAGATTGCTGCAAGCCACGCTGCCTTGGCTCGTGTCCTGCTGCGACTCCGGCCCCGGTCACTCCCCGCCGCCGGTGCTTCCTGTCCCACTGCGCTGCAGAGCAGCCCCAGCCTCAGCCCTGCCAGCTCTGGAGCTTGGCCCCATCCCCTTCCCTGCAGCTCCGGCAGCCCCTCACTGTTCCAGGTCACAATCCCAGTTTGGGGGTCACAATCCCAGTTTGGGGGCCACAGTCCCAGCTCAGGGGTCACAGTCCCAGCTCAGGGGTCACAATCCCAGCTCAGGGGTCACAATCCCAGTTTGGGGGTCACAATTCCAGCTCAAGGGTCACAATCCCAGCTCGAGGGTCACAATCCCAGTTTGGGGGTCACAGTCCCCGCTCAGGGGTCACAGTCCCAGCTCAAGGGTCACAATCCCAGTTTGGGGGTCACAATCCCAGTTTGGGGGTCACAGTCCCAGCTCAGGGGTCATAGTCCCAGCTCAGGGGTCACAATCCCAGCTCAAGGGTCACAATCCCAGTTTGGGGGTCACAATTCCAGCTCAGGGGTCACAATCCCAGCTCGAGGGTCACAATCCCAGTTTGGGGGTCACAGTCCCAGCTCAGGGGTCACAATCCCAGCTCAAGGGTCACAATCCCAGCTTGGGGGTCACAGTCCCAGCTCACAGGTTTACAATCCCAGCTCACGCTGCTGCCTGTAGCATGTGGGAAGGATTTTTTTCCCCATGCACAACTGGCTTGAGGCTTGCTGGGGCTGCTGGCGGGTTTCCTGCAGGAGCAGGGGTGGCAGCACCACAGCCGCCCCTCACAGCTCAGCTGCTGAGGACCCACCCGGCAGGGAGCTGTGGGTCTCACAGTTAGTGAAGTTATGACTGATTTTATGAAGTTGGTGGCTGGGGAGAGCAAAGAGACCAAGGCAAAGCTGGGACACCAAATGTCTTAGGCCCACGGAGAAGGACCTTGGGAAAGGGGCGATGCTGTGAGCTGTTTCAGGGTCTGGGTGATCAGGGCCACATCCACCCCATTCCACTGCTTTCCTTGACAGATGTGTTGGGGGAACAACCCCCAGGGCGATTTTGTGTGGACTTAAAAATGGCAAAATGCTGTGGCTGGTGGCGGTGGCCCCTGGTTTGTCCCTGTGCTTGGTTCAGGTGTCAAATACAGGCAGGGCTGAGGGTGCTGGGAGCTGCCTAACAACCTTCCTGCATTGCTGCAGGTTTTAGAAAGAAGAATGTTGTTGCTTGGCTGAGACCTCTTGAAAAGTTCCCTTGTGAGGTTCCCTCCTTTGAGGTCCTGGGGGATGGAGGTGGCTTGTCCATCCCCATGACTTCTGAACCTGCTGACAGCTGTTGCTGGAGGAGAGAAGTTTTCGGGGATGTGAGGGGTTACCTTCCCGATTCCCAGCCGGGGATGGGAGGGCAGAGATGAGAGGTCCAGCTCCTGTCCCTGCGAAGGGAATCATGGCAAGATGGGCGCAGCGCCCTGTTAGACACCAGAGAGTCTCTCCAGTGCCTGAAGGAAACCCGGCTTCATTGCTTCACTGCTCATGGAACAACTTTTTCCACTTTGCCTCTGAATGAGAAAAAGGAAAAAACTTTTTTTTTAGAGAAAAGCTCAACTTTCCGTCTTTTGGCTGCGTCGGCGAAACAAAAGGTTTTGGGGAAAAAAAATTGACAAAAAGCAGTTTCAAAAAAAAAAGGCAAAGCTGTTCCTTCCCCACCAGCAGCACCTCTTCCTCTTTTGGGCCATTCTGAGAACAAACAAGGACATGTACAAAAATAGAAAACTAATAGGGAAAAATCCTCGGGAAACTGCAGAAAAAGCCCTGGGAATCTCCCATTCATGGCAGTGACTCTGATTCCCACTGCCTTTCTCTATAGGGAGCCAACACAGGAATTAGGGATACCAGGAATTATTAAGTATAATATTAATATTAGGTATAAGAATTACTCAGAATCATTATTTTTAGGTAATTAGTTAACAATTATTAGGTATCAGGAATTACTGGTGACACCAAACAGGGCATCAGATGCCACCATGGTCAGGAATGAGTCTGGCCCTTCTCTACTTCTCTACTCTTCACAACTGTATGTGAACGAGGATGTTTCCTCTCTGCAACTGAATCCAGTAATGAGGGTGAAAATGGCCCAGGAAGGAGTAATTTTAATGGAAAATATTGTGAAAAGCTTCAGCTGGATGGAGAACAGGCTGGGGGTGGGTGTGGTGTCTACTGCTTGGCCGTGGCTACCTGGCACAAGCGTCCACTGAGCCCGAGCTGTGGGAAGAGCGGAGCCCTGTGGAGCAAATCCCGCCCGCAGCATTCCCAGCCCTTCTGGAGACATCCTGGATTTTGTTCGCTCCAGAAAAATTTCCCCTAGAAGCCCTGTGTTTCCTGGAGCTCGCAGGTATTTGAAGAGCCACTCCCAAACACGCTTTGGCCTCAGAACGGAGATGTTTGTTGCTGTTTAGGAAGACAGAAAATTGTCAAGATTTTTTTTCCCCCTGCTGAATTTGGCATGAAAAGGGATCAAGACTTCCAGGAAATTCTGTAGCTTTGCCTTTAAAAAAAAAAAAAAGAGCTGGCAAGTGCAGGTTCCGTCATAACGCCTAATTGCTTTTGGTATGTTGGAAGCAGAGGGGTGCAAAGTGGATCTCAACTGGCTGCTGAATACGAGTGAGGGACTTTGGGGTGTCACTGTGCCCTGCGGTCACTGGGCTCCTCCTAATGAGGAGTGGTTGTCTCACCTCGTTACCTCCATGTAGCAGTGCCCGGGAGCTTTCTGTTTGTGAGCCCGGTCTTGGCGTGGGGTTTGCTGCCCAGGGTTGTCACCGGTCACCCCCTGTGTCACCCCTGGCAGGGCTCGCAGCTGTCACCGTGCCACACGCCCTGTCCTGTGATGCTGTTCCTGTGGCACCTTTGCATTTGGCAAATGCCACTCATCTGGTTTTGTCAGGAAATTTTGACAAATTTGACAATTTGCCTACAATTTTGGGGTTTATTTTCCTATTTGGCTGTTTGTGAGCAGGTTTTCCCTGTTCTTTGCAGGACAGCAAAGACCATTAAGGGTTTTCTTCCCCATTGTGATGTTCTGGCGCTTGAAAATGACAAGTATGCCTGAGTTCATGCAGGGCCAAATTCAGTCCCGGTGTAAACAGAACCTTTGAAAACAAGGAAGTTTCTCTCCATCGCTCCCTGTGCTGTAATTCCTAAATTAGAGACAAAAGCCAGGGGCCGTATCCTGACTTTTTAGCCCCATTGAGGTCAGCGACATCTTGGGGTGATGGTGTTGATTTGTACAGGGGCAAGTCCCGCTCCATCCAGGCCAGAGGATGTTCTCGGGGGCACCTGCCCGTGTTCCCCATCTCCACTCCCAGATCTCAGACTGTTCCGGTTGTGTTTTCAGACGTTAAGAAAGAAAGGTTTTAACGGCTGTGACAGCCCAGAGCCCGATGGCGACGACTCCATAGACCAGAGCCCCTTGATGGAGGATAAATACCGCAAAGGCAGCGAGGATCTGGATATCCTGTTCAAGCGATACGGTGTAAGTACCTGCCCGTGGCTGGAAAACCTTCATTATATGTTCTTTTCTGTTTTGTTTCTCTTCTGTTCGACTTCCCCCCAACCTCGTCCCCCGCTCCCTCCCCGGCACCCCCGTGTCCCCCCAAACGTAACAGGCGCTGAACAAGAAGCACAGGGAGTGCGAGAGCCCGGAAGGGGATGAAGTGTTTGCGCTGACCCCGCAGACGGAAGAGAAATATAAAAAGATTGATGAGGAGTTTGATAAAATGATGCAGAGTTACCGGCTCGCAGTGAGTAGCTGGTGGCCTGCAGCCCCCTGGTCCCCTCCCTGGTGCCTCCAGGTGACGGGGGGGTGGATTTTGCATGGCTTTGCTTCGGAGCCGTGCCATGCCTTGGGAGCCGATGCCAACAGCCCCTGCAGCCCTGAATGCACCTGGCTCTTGAGGGCCCTTCCTGTTTCCCATCCTTAGGAAAATCATTTCTATTAGCTCTGGCGCTCCTGACCCTCCTTGGCTCTGGCCAGGCAGTGCAGGAGGATGTTGCTCGTCTCCTCTCCTCTACTGCAAATACCAGATCCTTTTTCACCCTCTTTTCCCCAAAAAACCAGATTTTTGTCTGGGTTAAGATCCCATTGTCCATGTGAGCTGGTGGCGGGTGCCGACCCATCACATCCTTGCAAAGCAAAGCTAAGCCTGGTTTGGGCTATTCCACATTAATTCCCCCCAAATCCACAGAGCCCTCAGGGCAGCTGGTGGCCGTGGCAGAAATCCAGCGAGGTTTTAGCCTGTGATCCCGGAGCTGTCAGTGGCACCGGGGTGGCATCAGGACAGTGCTGAAAGGGATTTGTGTCAGGAGACGGGAGGAGGAGGGGGACGCGTTTCAAATTAGTTGTTAGTTCAAGGGAGCAGAGACTATTGATGCAGGCAGCAGCTCTTCGGGGGATTAGCCCCGAGTCACTGCAGCTGTAATTAATGCTGCGGGAGCAGGGGGGAGGCTCCTTTTCCAGGGGTGGATGCAGCACAGCAAAAATGACACACACAGCCCCGCCCAAAATAATCTGCCCTTCTGTGCCTTGCAAGCCCCCACAAGTTAAAATTCAGGCTTTTCTTGACAACCGGGCCTTGTGAAATTCCCAGGTTTTATTTTGCTGACTCAGCGCTGTGTTGCTCCACGAGCCTTGCAAGGATCCCAAAATCTGCATTTCCATCCCCTAGATCTCAGGGTGGAGGGCGTGGGGAGGCTGCCCTGAGACCTGGTAGGGCTGAGGAGGTGGAGTGAAAGTGGGGTGCAGGCGCTGATGATCTCTGGCAGCTCTGCTGTGACAAGCCCAGCCCCAGAGGAGTTCAGGGCAGGATTAGCTCTGTCAGGACATGGATCTACTTCAGCCTCCCTGGTTTCACTAGTGGGGTGCAGGTTCCCACCCTACCAGGGTGTGTGTGGGGTGGGAGTAGAGCCCCAGCAGGGCACGCACCCCCCGCACCTGGCACAAGCCCTGCCACTGGTGGAAAATAGGTTCCAAAGCCACCAGAGCTTTGTCCTTAGTGCAGAACACCCTTGAGAGCAGGGACTGCTCAGCATCAGAATGTGTCTGCTGCGAAGGGTGGGCCCCAGGTAGGCCCCCCGTCATCCAGACACACCGATCCAAAGGGACAGCCCGTGCCCAAAAGTCCTTTCGGCAGGTGGCATTCAAGTGCTGGGTGGCTCCTCATCAGGGCACAGCATCTGGCTCCCCAACTAAACCTCCCTGGCAGCAAGGGCCGAGCGGTGCAGGTGGAGTGTGTGCGGTTGAAGAAGACGCTTTTCCGTTTTAACCACTGGGTTGGTTTTGTGTGTGACCAGAACTAACCCAGCGGGGCGGCCAGGGCAGCCTAACGACAGCCGCGTCTGCTAACGAAGGGCCTCGGCAGGGCTTCTGCCTCTGGTGTTTGCCCTCGCTTCTAACGAGAGCAGAAATGGTGGATTTTGGCTGATGCGTGCATTTTCTCCCCCAGCCTTCGGCCCGATGTGCAGCCCGAAGTGTCCCTCCTTGTGCCCTCTGCGGGGCCGGGGCACCGCGTGGCCGGGCTGTGCCGGGGCAGCATCAGCCTGACGCTCGTCTGCAGGTGCAGTGGGGTGGAGCTGGATTGAGGCAAACCTCAGTTCTCCGGCCGCTGTACCCAGCTCACGTCTCTACCACGGCGCTGCTCGTGCTCTGGTGTGGAGGAGCTTTAGCTCTTCCTCTCCCTCCCCGGGAACGTTGCGCACACACGGACGCGTTGGCAGTGATTTATTACACAACGCTGCTCCGGTGTTCGTGCAACGCCCAAGAAACCTTCCTCCTCCTCCTCCTCCTCCAATTCTGCTGCCGTGCAGGATGAGCTCCCGGGCTGAGCAGAGGGAGGGCTCCGTGTTCCAGCTCTCCCTGGTGCTGCAGGAATTGCTGAGCCCTGTCCCTGTGAACGGCAGCCCCAGGAGCGGTGCCGCGGCGCAGGCTCGGAGCCGCTGTCCTCGCGGCTTGGCTGCGGCCGCAGGATATCTCTGAAGGACAGGATGCCCTTGGGAGGCAGGTGGGGACAGTTCCTGGCAGCGAGGCGTGGGTGAGCGCTGTCCTACTCCTTCCTCCCATCCCCCTCTGTCACCTAAGGAGCAGGACCTATTCGGGAGCAGATCTCTGGAGGAGAGGGGGCTGCAGGGCGGTGGGGAGATGCACCAGCTGCAGTGGGGAGACCTTGGCTCCCTCTTGCCTCGCTGGTGCAGCCTGTGGGGTCCCACCTCGGACCCCGTGATGGTCCCATCCAGTGCTGGGCTACTCTCCCTCTCCGCCCCTGAGCAAATTAAAGTGGGACTTTAGCAAAGCCCCTGCTAAAGCCTCTAAGCAGGTGCCAGCTCCTGTTAACGAAGAGTAAATCAGTGACATAAGACAAAACGGCTGGGATAATTGCAGTGGGACTGGCTCCCACAGGACGCTGGTAGGTGAAGCTGGTCCTCAACCTGCAGCCAAGGAGAGGGCTTTAGCCATGCTCCTGCATCCCTGGGGTCAGCTGCTCCTTCCCAGCAGCTCCTAGAGGAGCCGGGATGGATCCCAGAGTCACCCAGGGGCTCTGTGGAGCAAAACGAGCCTTTCCCAGGTGCTCGGCCACCAGCAGCAGTGCCAGCCCAGAATGGGAATCCACTGCTGGCTTCCTGCTGGATGAGGAACGGCCTCATGAAATCCTTGCCGGCTGCTTGGGGTGAAGGGTAGTGCCGAGCTTGGCCGCTGTCGGTGCTGGTGGGGGCAAACCACCAGGCTGGTGCCCACCTTCATGCCCTGGGCTGCTCCCAGCCTCTCCTTCATGGCTGCCCTGAAAACACAGAGGGTAAATAAATACTGCCTGAAAATGAGGCCAAAACAGTTGTTTGCAGAGCTCTGGTGTGTCCGAGGGGATAGCCCACTGCTCTTCCCACTGTTCCCCGGTGGGGAACTGGGCTCTGGTGCATCCCCCCGCAAGGTGCCAGTGTGGGTTCAAGCACAGCAGGTCAGCAGTGGATGTTTGAGGAGACCTGACTGTCCCCCCTTGGTCAGCAGCTGTGCTGTGCTGCAGGAACTCAGCTCCGGCTCCCCATTACCCCTGCTCTCTGTTCAGTCCACAGTGCCCGCTCCGAACTTCGCCATGCCCGTGACGGTGCCGGTGACCAACCAAAACACGCTGCAGTTCAGCAACCCGGGCAGCTCGCTGGTGACCCAGTCCCTGGTGACCTCCTCGCTCACGGACCCCCGGCTCCTGTCGCCGCAGCAGCCTGCGTTGCAGAGGAACACGGTGTCCCCGGGGCTGCCGCAGCGGCCAGCCAGCGCAGGTGAGCCACACCGCCACCTCCTCATCGCACCTGCCTGGCTGGGCGTGCAGCACTGAGCAGAGGCATCCCTGGAGGGAGGGGACACCCCTGCTGCTTCCATTCCCTGTCCACGGGTCCATATTCCAGCACCCGTGGGTGGCAGGAGCATCCTGGAAGGGTTGTTGCCCCTTGGTGTGCGCTCCTACCCTCCTGCCAGACATTGATGCCCTCTGTGCCTTGCCTCCAAAGTGAGGGCAGCCTCCCCACCTTACCTAGGTCTCTTTGGGAGCTGGATCCCCACAGGGATCTGTTTCAAGGCTGGGCAGTGCAAGATGAGTCACCCGGCGCCACTCTCGGGCTTGGAGGTGGCTGCCGGCGTCCTGCTTGCCAGTGGCACTCCGGTGACACAGGACTGCTGCCTAAAAAGGGCTGCTGTGAGTCGGGCTGTGCTGGTTGCAGTTGGCTGTGAGCGATTACTCATGTGACACTGCTGACAGGTCGGAGGGACAGTCATTTCCAGGGGGGACCAGCAATGGGTGGCAGAGGGCAGGGTGGGGGACAGGAGTTGTCACTCATGTCCCCTGCGGTGGCGGGGCGGGGGACAGGGACGACGTGTGACCGCAGCCCGGCTCTCCCGCAGTGTGGTCATGAATAATAATAGTGTGCAGAAAGCCCCTTCATGCTATTTTGGATGTCACAGCTGGTCTGTAAAAGTTGCCCGGGCTGCAAATGGCAGAGCTGATGCCAGTGACTACTCGGATGTCTGGGCCCTCTGCTGTGGCCCCTGGGGCTTTGAGAGCTCCGGGGAGCTTTGCAAAGGGGATGGATTTGGAGGGAAGGGCTGGGAGATGCCTCCAGAAGCAGGTTGTGAGGTGGGTCAGGGTGAGCAGAAGGAATTGCCTGGCTGGGATGCAGCAGGAGCTGTGGTTCAGAGACAGCTTGTTTGCTCACTGTTCTCACTGCAGGGTCTCTGACGTGCCTCGAAGTGCTCAGGTGTCAGGATGAGGCCCCAGACCTGCAGGACAGGGGTCGTTCTGCTCTGGAACTGGTCCGAGGGAGCAGCGTGTCACTCAGGCAGGGTGGCAGAGCCCTCCTCGGGCACAGGCAGCCATCACTCTGGCTGCAGGGATCTCCTGCCCTCTCGTAGGCCCCTCAGCTGAGAACAGAAGAGGCTTCCTGGTAAAGCAGACCCCTCTGGGGGCTCGCCGTTTCCAGCTCACTCACTGCTCGTTTGAGGGGGATCATTTTGCGGTTGTGAGTGCAGAGGTGTTCCAAGTCCGGCCATCTGTGTCTCATTCACTTGCTGCCTGGGACACGGAAGAAATCCTGTTTATAGGAGCCAGGGCCTTGCATGTTAGAAAAACTCCTTTTTCTCCCTGTATTTTTTTTAGCATTGCACCAGAGCTGGTTGTGTTGTTTCCAAAGCAAATGCACAGCAAGCGCTGGGTGGGTGCCTTGGCAGTGCCTGGTGCTGTTGGCTCAGGGATGGTGTGGGAGAAGGGCAGCCAAGGGTGGGTGTACGGGGCTGGGCGCGGGGTTGGCATCACTCACTGGGGAGGTGAGCCCTCCTTGGCAGCACAGGCACCAATGTCTGGGGTGCAGGTGGGGTCCCACAGCAGGGCACAGCTGCAAAATCCTGGTGGAAGTCCCCTCTCTGGGACTTCGGAGGCACAGGGACCTCTGGCTTTGCATCCCCATCCCTTGAGGGGAGGGTGCTGCTGTGTCACATTTGCCACATTTAGTGGGTCACTTCACCCTTTCTCGGGCTGTGCAACTTTTGGGACCACTGCCATTCCCAATCCTGCTCCCATATGGGGAGCAACTGTGCTTCCCTGCATGGCAGCAGCTCAGCCCTCCCTCCCGCCTCCGGCTTTCAGGGGCTCGCTGCAAGCCCAAAGCTGAGAGCCACGGGCTGGATAAACGTTTCTGTCTCAGGTTTCCCCATCTGGGCTGAGAAGGGCTGGGCAGTGGTTAGAGGTGGGGTTTGGCATCAGAGGCTCCTCGTTCGCCAGCCCAGGGCTCCGGGTTGACTGCGGTCGCAGCTCCGGAGCCTCCGCGCTGGCTCTTGGCTGCAGTCGCTGCCCGCGGCGTGGTCAGGCAGCCCTGGCTGGGGAATAGGTGGCTTTCAGAAATAACTTCATAACAAGGCAGAAAAAGATCAAGTCTTCTTCCAGGCGAGGCAAAATGTTCTGGTTTTTGAGAATAAAAAGGTCTGGTTTTTCCCGGCGTGGTGGGGAGCGTCGGCGCTTTGCAAGCATTGGGACCACGGGAGTCTGGATCGTTGTGGCATCCTGGCAGTGTGGGATGGTTTCCATTTGGTGTGAACGTTACAGGGGGGATTGTGTTTCCCGTCATGCTGCTGGGGCTCTCTCCTCCCCGGCAGCACCGGCCCCGTGTCCCCCAAAGAGGGGCTTGGAATAAAATAGCTGCAGTGTTTTCCAAGCTGCCTCCTTTGGAACAGGCTCCTGTGCACCTGGCTCCTTCCCAAAGGAAACGGATCTGCCTGGGTAATGTTTCCCAACCTGATCACCAGGAATGCTGCTCGTTTTGCCCAGCACTTTCTCCCCAGGAAGGCAGTCCCGCTTTTTTTCCTCTGCCTTCCTCGGTTGTGCTCCCTGCCTTCCTGCCCCCCTAAAAGCAGGGATGCTCGCCGTGTTTCTGCATCGATGGTGATCCCAGCTCTCTGCTTGCTTTGCAGGGGCGATGCTTGGGGGAGACCTGAACAACACGAATGGAGCCTGCCCGAGCCCCGTGGGTAAGTAAGGAGCCTCTCAGCCCTGCGGCCCCGGCTCCATGTGACACTCTCGCCCTCCGTTTCCCCACGTGTCCCGTAGGATTTTGCTTTGCTGTTCAGCACTGCCGGTCCACACGGAAGCTCTGGGGAAGATTTTGCTGCTCTTGGCAGTGGGAGGGGCTGGCATGTGGAGCTCCAGGCCAGTGCCCTTGTTGGGGGTGCTGGTTTCAGTGAAGACCCCGGTGACCAAGGAGTCTCCATCTCCCCTGGATCTCGGAGGGAGCTGCAGGTCAGGGAGGTGACCCCCGAAGACCAGGATTTGGGCAGCTCTGGGTTTAGCTTCTGGTGCTGCAGCCAGTTCTCCGCCATCCTCGGGTAATCAATTAACACCCAGTTCCTCCTCGTGCTTGGGCCCTATAAAGGAACTTTACTGCAAGGAAAAAAAGCTCATTAAGGACCCTTTCCCCTGCAAGAGCCTCAGTGCTAATGAGGCTCAGGCCTCATGGCTCAGCTCCTCAGCTGTAAAATGCACTAACAAAATCTCCATCCTTACATCTGCCTCTGCCGTCTGCAGGCTGAGGATGTCGGGCCACTGCTGGTGCAGGCACAGCCCAAAAACCAGTGACGGCCCTGGGTCTTGCTGGGAAGCAGCTGCTGCTGTCGGCACTGGGCTTGGCAGTGGTCCCGGGCTTGGCAGGATGGATACCATCTGTCCCAGGGCAAAGGCAGCCTTGGTCCAGGAGCCCGACTCCTCACCCCTTCTGGGCTGTTTTGCAGTGGGTGTCCAACCAACGGCACAGAGGAGTGTGGAATTCCACATTGCCCCAGTTAAAACCAAACTGGAGCCAGGTCCCACTGGTTGTGCGGGTGGGGTTGGTCCAGTTGAGGTTCTGCAGCACTGTGGCCACCTGACCCCGTCCCCTGCACTCTGGCCACTCCCAGGAACAACCATTTCCCTGTGCTGGGCAGCAGCCATGCCAGTGATAGAGGGATTTCTTCGCAGAGCAAAACCTGCCAGGGTGGTTTGTGGGGCAGTGTCTCCCCGGGTTCTCGCAGCACCCAACACGGAGCTCTGCTGATGCTTGAGGGCAGAGGATAGGGGCCATCGTGCCGCGGCCCCCAGGCCCCTTGGTGGCCCCTGTTCCTGCAGCCGCCCCCATGTCAGCTGTCGGAGCAGGCACGGCGGGCGCGGAGCTTGGCAGGGCCCGTGAATGTCAGCATTGACGTCACCGAAGCATTCCCTGCGTTCCTGCTGCCACTGCAGGAAATGGGCGTGAGGAGCAGGGACAGCCCGGCTGTGGCCAGCCCCGGACCCCTGCTGTCTCCAGACCCCCACCCTGCCTGGGGCTCCCTGTGTGGCTGCCGGAGGGGACTTTGGCACGGGCTCTGGCTCTGGCACTGCGCTTGCAGTTTTCAAATACCTGGTACATCTCGTCTTCCTCCTCCTCCTCCTCCCTTGCAGTCTCTGCAGCACTGAGTGATCACCTGCTGCCTCTGAGTCATCAGCTGCGGGTGCCTCTGGCCGGATCCTGCAGCGATGTGGCTGTATCCCTGCATCCTGCCCACGCTCCGTGGCGTGTGCCACCCTCAGGATGCAGCACCCGGCCCACCCCGCCTGGCCCGCGGGGGGATGCTGAGCCCTGACTGTCCCCGCTCAAATTCACACCAGGGTGGTGCAAAGGCAGCCCAGAGTGCTCCACTTACAGACTCTTTTTTTGGTGGGGCCCTTGGTTGGGAAGTCCTGGTGGGAGTGTAGCCATTCTCTCTGGCTCACAGGGGTGGCCAGATCCATGCTGGGTGGACACGGCAATGACAGCAGCAGGATTGCCCAAGGCCACCCATCTTTGGGGGTGAGTGGCAGCACTGGAAGCCAAACCAGCTCCTCTCCAGCACAGGGAGCCACCCCAGTGCACACCCCAGATGATGCACAGATAACATGGTGTGCCTCAAACAGGGAGTCACCACGAGAGCCCCGTGTGCATCCGTGCTGGTGCTACCTAGGGAAGGAGATTATCAAAGGGTTTAACATTTCTTTTGGCTTTTCCATGGCCACCAGCACTGCGGGTAGCCAAGGTCACCTGGGGAATTTCCGCACCTTTGTTGTTAATAAATCTAAAAGCCTTGTGAGCAGGATTCCAGCAGCTCACAGTGCGCGGAGGTACCAGGGCCTGATGCGCCAGGTACGTGCCTTACGCACGGCTGCTCACGGTGATTTGGGACTGGGAGGACACCTTGCTGGGGACAGGAAAGCTGGTCCTCTCCCTCCATCAGGGACCTGGATACCAGAGTTGCCAGCCTGCAGCAGCCCGGCCACCACGGGTGTCCCTGACGGTGGCTCCCGGGCACGCTCTGGGGCAGCGCCTGCTGTCCCCAGTGCCATCCGTGGGATCAGCCCTGCGGCTCCCAGGGAGCGTGGCCATCCCCTGTGCCTGGTTTGGCCCATCGCTGCTGTGTCCAGCCCAGGACAGCTCTGGGGAGGCAGTGGCTGGCGCCCGGCCCCCACACGCTGCGGCTGCGGCGTCACTGCCACCAGCCGCCTGCTGAAATGCAGATGCAGCGCAATGGTAGATGTGATTAATAATGCAATCAGCGACCTATTTTTCCCGGTCTAACGTGCAATGAATATGAGGGCTGAATCCTGGTGATTGCTGAACGCCTTTCTATCTTTGGGGCCTATTCATGAAAAAAAAAACAACCCTCATCAGAACAGTAATCTGATCCAATTTATTCCTTTCCTGATGTTCATCAAATCTTTTCCTTTTTATTTTTTTTTCTTCCCTTCCTTTCTTCTTTTTTTTCCCCTCTCTTTGCACATAAAATCCTTAAGTGGGGCAGCAGGAGGAGGAGAAGGAGGGAACCTTAGATCTTCAAAGGGGCAGTGGGAGCAGTGAACTGAGTCCTCACTCTGCCACAGCCCCTTTTCACTGCTCCAGTACCATAAAGAGACCTTAAAAGTGAATGTACCAGTAATTACCCATCTTGGCAGGGCTGCGGTGCCCGGCCAAAACACGGAAAGATCCTGGCTGCAGATCAGGCTCTGAGATTTGCTGGGTGTTACTGCAGGAACAGTGGGGAGTTCCTGCAGGTTGAGGAGCTGCCCTGAGTGCTGAGGGCTCGGGGCCGCTGCCTGTCCTGGCTTCACCCTGCAGGGTGAGCCTGCCGGGGTGCAGGAGGGTTTTGGGGAGCCTGTGCTGCTCTCCCACAAGGAGGAGCACTCATGGAGCCCCACTGCGGCACCACTCACCATGCATGTTTACCACAGCTGTGCATTCACCATTGCCATGTACTCGTCACAGTGCGTTCACCACTGTCGTGTGTTCACCCTCACCATGCCTTCACCACTGCATTCACCATCACCATGTGTTCACCACTCCATGCATTCAGCCATCACCATGCCTTCACCTCCTTCCTCTCTGTCACCCGTGTTCCTGCAGGAAATGGCTACGTGAGTGCCAGAGCCTCTCCAGGTCTCCTTCCCGTGTCCAACGGCAGCAGCCTGGGCAAGATCATCCCGGCCAAGTCCCCGCCGCCGCCCGCGCATGGCACGCAGCTGGCCGCCAACAGCCGCAAGCCGGACCTGCGTGTGATCACCTCGCAGAGCGGGAAGGGGCTGATGCATCACCTGGTGAGTGCCTGCAGGTCTGCTGGGACACCAGGTGGGCCGGGAGCGGGTCCCCTGCCAGCGGACAGGCCGCGGGGGCATTTGGTGCTGCAGCGGATGCAGACGCAGGCGGTTGTTCTGTGCTGTAGGGGTGGGAGCTGGCTGGGGCCACGCTGGAGGGGAGAGCCAAGGAGGAAGGCTCGGATTCCTGCCTGCACCATCCTGGTGCAAACCCCGTGCCGGGCACCCCTCTAACCTGTGTGTGCCCCGCGGAGGTGAGGCTGTGGTGCCAGCGAGCGCGGTCACGGCGGGGACGGGGTGCTCGAGTTAACGGTGCCTCTCGGTTCTCTCCCTGTTCTCCCACGGACAGACCGAGGACCACTTGGCTCTGGTGAGTTTGCTGCTGAGCATGCATGGCGGTGTGGTGGGACATGGGCTGCTTGTCCCCTTGGTCCTGCCCTGGCTTGGCGAGGCATGGGGCACGCAGAGGGGGTGGACACTGGCTCCTTTGCCCTGTGTTGGGAATGCGGCGGGATGTGGGCACCAGCCCACATGTGTTACATCCAATCCTGCTGTGAAAAGTAAATCCCAAGAAAAACACACTTTTAGGAAAATCAGATTCCCTATGGAAAAGAAGGAGCTGACATGAGCTGCAAAACGCCTGTTTCTCCACCGAGGCCAAAACTGTTGTGTTGGTCCCCCTGGGGAGGTCAGCCAGGGTCCCTTTGGGGACTGTGGAGCTGGGCTGGGCACTGCCACTGCCCGGGACCTGCCCATGGGGCTTTGCTGGAGCCACCACGACCACAGCACAGGAAGACCTGGCCCATTGCCAGCACATGAGAGACAGGGAGTAAATCAGGCTCTTCCCATATTAAGGATATTATTTAAAGCCTGTGTAAATCCACTGGCTGGCTAGTGCACTCCCTAAACCTCCCTTGTGCATGGGGCAGTTTCCCGTGTTATTTTTATGCCTTTTTTGCTCTCCCTGCCAGCAAAGTGAATGCCACCTTGTTCGTGGCAAGGATTCACTCTGCTCCGTTGCTATTCTGGTGCAGGGCAGATGGACCACAGGTCAACGCAGCAAGGGAAGGGCTAGAGCTGCTGCGGGATGCAGGTCACGCAGCCAGGGAAAAGCTCTCCAAAAACACAGCAGTAAGCCAGTCCCTCTGGCAGCCTGCAAGGAGACACTCTTGGCCAGGGCAAGGATGGGCCAGAGCTTTGGCAGACATGAATTCTGCTGCTCTTCGTGTCCCCAAACCCTTCTTGCTTAGTGGCCCCCTTCCAGCGTCTCTGTGCCTCAGTTTTCCCGTGTGTGGGAGAGCAGTCACTCCCCACCTCCCCATCTGCTCATTCCTCATCCCACTGCCCAGGGCATTCCCTGGCTACACACTGAAGCAGCACTGGGTAAAAATCCCCTGGGATGGCATTTGCAGTTTTAATTGTCGGTCTGAGTTAACCTGGTGGGTTTTTGCCTGAAGTGAAAAACATTCTCGCCCCAACCGAGGTGGCAGCAGGGGGATAGGGGGTGACGAAATGTGGGCAGTGTGGGACAGGGACCTCGGTGCTGCTGGATCAGGAAGGGGACTGCAGAGTGTTGTCCCTGCAGATCCCTCCTGCCTGGTGCAGATGTCCCCCTGCTCCGCTAACCTTCTCCCCGGATTTGCTCCCTCCATATTGCTCAACCTACACACCAGATCGTCTCTCCAAATGGCAGCTCCCACCTCTTTCCAGGCGGCTGCGGGATGAGTCAGCGGCCCCTCCGCTTTGTCCCTGCTGCCCGCAGCCCCAGCCCTGCCACCCTCGGCGCTGCTCCTGCAGCTCTGAGCATGCTCTGCTCCCGTAGAGGGTTCAGAGAGGCATCCCCCCATTTCTCTCCACACTCCTAACGTGCCAGGGGCAGCAGGGTCCATTCACCGGATCCGTTCCCTGGGAGCATGCTGCATGGTGCGTTACCAACTGGAATGGCAACTGGAGCATTGTCTGTGGGCACGGGGTGTGAGTGGCACGGCGTGGGGAGCAGCTTGCACACCTCCTCCCTGCATGGATTGGGGTGAAAATCGGGGTGCTTCCCCCAGTGCAGCTGGAGCTGACATCCCCACACTTGCCTCGTGGTGTAAAGGGGGTTCCTGGGGTGGTACACCCTGCCCAGGAAAGCCGCAGAGCCCTGGAGAGAGGGGCAGAAGGGATGGGACTGTGGGGGCTGCATCCCCCTGGGCTGGCTCAGGGTGTGGTGCAGGCAGGAGAGGGACAGAGCTGTCTTGCCTTCTGTGACATTTTTTGCTGTGTCCTTAACCCACAGCAGTGGGCACGGCCAGGGGTGGCAGCCAGCAGGATGCGTGCCAGGAAAACCAGCTCCTACAGCCCCCCACAGCTTTAGCAATTAGAGCCCAGGTGGTAATCGCCTTCCCCGCAGGAGGGACCTGCGGGCTGGGCAGTGTGTGGGCGCAGGGTGAGCAAATCCTGCGCAGCCGGGTGCTGTTACCCTCTGGAGTTGGCCGGGGCAGGGTTTTAGCCTCCAGCCGTGTCCCAGGAGAGTCTGTGTGGCCATGGGGAAGCGTTGCACTGTCTGTGCCCAGCCCTGCAAGGCCCTGGGAGCCCTCAGTGCCGCAGGAAGGCTGCTCCCTATGTCCCAGCCAGCCTCATGCCAGACGCGATTTAAGCTGGGCACTGCCCCAGTCTTCACAGGGTGACGTGTGCTGGGGTGCTTCGGATTAGAGTCAAGCCTCTTGAATCTGATTTAAATCAGATCAGCAGACACAGCCCAGATTATCTGCCTTGTAAACAGGGCTGAATCTGACCTATAGATCCGCCCACGTAACTGCCTGGAAAGCCATGGGGGGAGGTTGGTGTGCACTGGTGCAAGGGCAGAATTTTTCCACAGTGGACCTGCTAATACCTGAGTCACCAAAACCTTGTGAGGGCACCGAGCCGGCAGAATGCCAAGCACTGGACTTCGAGTTTAGGGATGCCAGAGTCCCTTTAAAATCCTGAGGCCAGTGCTCAGCACTCTCAGCTTCCCTTGAGGCAGGGGCTTGTTCTTGGCCACCAGAGCTGCAGGGAGGAGGTGTGGGCTCTGTGCTGCCTCGGCCGATCTTGGTTTGCTTTGGTCCCTTTGTCACTCCTTGGAAGCTCAGCAAGCCTCACATGCAGCCTCTGGGAAGCAGTGAGGAATTGTCTGAGGCATCCTGCTGATATTCCCCCTCCATGCACACTGGGACGTGGCTGGTCCTGGTGGGTGAAGCCCAGCCCCCGGCAGGAGGGGGACTCAAGGCCGTGACCTGCAGATGAGTGTCACAAGGCCCCAGAGTGCCAGTAGCTGGTGTGGTTTGTACTTCACATTTTTGCAGGGTGGAATGGCCAGAGGATCAATCCTGCTTATCCCATGGTCTCCATGCTCAGCCCCAGTGCATGCCCGGGGGGTCTTGGGAGGCCACAACCCACGAGAACGACCGAGTCCAACCATCAGGGCTTTAACTCCCTCCCCGTTTGCTCCCACAGCAAAACACACAGCGGTTGGGTGTCTCTCAAGCAACTCACTCTCTGACCACACCAGTTGTTTCCGTGGCGACTCCAAGCTTGCTGACGCAGGGGCTGCCCTTCTCGGCCATGCCCACAGCGTACAACACAGGTAAGACATGGCCAGAGCAGAGCTCTAACACAGGTCAGACATGGCCAGGGCAGAGCTCTCGGGTGGGTCAGCTAACACGAGGGGGAAGTGTGCTGCTGCAGGCACGTGCCTGGTGCTCCCTGAGCAGCCGCAGTGGTGCTCCTGCAACTCGCCACTGCAAGACATGGTTGAGTCCAAGGGTTCCACAAGCTTCAAATCAAGGGAAAACTCATTATATAAGTGGTGAGAACTCATTGTTGTAGCCAGAAGGGCTGTGAGGGCTGATGTAGCCCATTGCACTGTGCAAGTGGATGCTAATTACAGCTACACCCATCCCCAGGCTCTCGAGAGCTCAGGGGATGTTGTAATAGGGGCTTAATGACAACAAGCGTAGGCCCCCAAAAGTTTGGGAAGAATGCAAACCAGCCTGCTCATAGGCACATCTGATTCGGGCTGGTGGATTGAAATCAGCCTGAGGCGACAGTGACAGCACACTTGCCCAGGCAGAAGGGTTGTTCATCTACCACCTGTCAGACCTCCACCAAGACTTTGAGGACGTGCTGGCTGCCTCTGTAACTTGCTCTGGCTCAGAAAAAAGTTTGCAAAAATGTAAAAAGCTGCTTGTCTGGAAGAACCCAGAACTGGCATGCTGGGAACTCCCTCTCCTAATTAGTAGGTGTAGCCCCGAAGATGCCGGTTGTGCGTGATGAGGCTCCTCTCCCTGTGTGACCATGCAGTTCACCAGCCAGGCTGGGCACAGCCGGAGTCCCCAAAATAGGTTTTAATTGAGCCCTGTGCCGCTGCTTGGGGCGGAGGGGCCTGAATTTTGGCTCTCTGTAGTTATTTTTTCTCACAGCTGACCATGGGTAGAGCCGTGTTCCTGCCCAAGTGCCAGCGGTGTCTATGCTGAGGTGTTTGCTGTGGGGGCACCACTGCAGGGTGCAAACTCTGAACCTGGCAGTTCTACCAGAGCTGCCCTGTTAATTGGATGGGAATTGTCTTGATTTGCAAAGGGTCTGGAGCACAAGGAGCTGAGGGGATTCAGCCTGGAGGAAAGGAGGCTCCACAACTTCCTGACAAGAGGGTACAGCCAGGTGGGGTCGGGCTCTGCTCCCAGGGAACAAAGGGCAGGACAAGAGGAAATGGCCCCAGGTTGTGCCAGGGGAGGTTTAGGTGGGATAGCAGGGAAAATTTCTATGTGAAAAAGGTGTTCAGGCTTTGGAACAGACTGTCTGGGGCAGTGGTGGTGTCACCATGCCTGAAGGGATTTAACAGACACATGGCTGTGGCACCTGGGGACGTGGTTTAGTGGTGGCCTTGACAGTGCTGGGGGAGCAATTGAACTCGATGGTCTTGGACTGCCTTTCCAACCTTAGTAATTCTGTGATTCTGTGATGCTGCAGAAGTGATCATTGCATAGGTGGCAGAGGGGTCCATGTGCCCTGAGCAAACTCCCAGCCTGGAGCGTCGCCACTTGTTCTTCCCAGAACTCACCTGTTAATTGGGTGGATATTGTCTGGATTTCAGGCTGGTGCAGCCATGCTGAGCTGCCCTCTGGCCAGAGTTTTGTGCCCTTTCCTGTGCTGGCTCCGCCGCTGGATTCAGTCAAACCCAACCATTCCCAGCCCTGCGATCCGAGGCGGCTCCAGCTCAAGGCCTGGTGGGGGCTGCAGGGGCAGCACCATCAGCAGTGGGTGTCGGGAGCTCCCAAACCAGAACAGCCGGTGCAGGGGGTGCAGGATGGTGCGGAGCAGGGAACCCGCTGCCAGGACCTTGGGTGGGGTGTGCCGGGGATCCGCCGGTGGCGCTGGCAGCAGTTCAGCGCCGGCACAGCCTCCTCTGTGTGTGCGGCTGGGGTGGGGACAGCCGGAACCACGAGACACCCGAAACTGGAGAGGAAGGGGGAGCAGAGGGTGCGAGGAGGGTTTGATGGGCGTCTGTGTCAGGGGCTGACATGGCTGACCAAGGTTTCACCCATCTCCTGAAGGAGCAGCACCTTCCTCCCTGGCTTTCTCCACCAGCATTCGCACCCTTTGTAAAATTCCCACCTGGCATGAGGTGCTCCACTGGGATTTTCGATGCTCCTGAGGTTCTGCGTGGGAAAGGCATTGCCCTGCAAGCGGGGGGCGTCGGGTGCCCATGGAGGGGGTGGGAACAGTGGCTGCTGCGGGGGCGTGCCCGTGGTGGGGGGACGCGGTGACAGCCCCGTGTCCCCATGGCGGGCGGGGAGCGCCCCCTGCTGCCACCCGGGACACGGCGCGTGGGGCTGTCCCGGGCACGGGTGGGGCTGTCCAAGGTACGGGTGGGGCTGTCCCGGGTATGGGCGGGGCTGTCCCAGGTACGCTCCAGGCACTGGTGAGGGTGCCCCAGGCACAGGTGGGGTGCCTGACGGACGGGTGGGGCTGTCCCGGGCACAGGTGAAGGTGCCCCAGGCACAGGTGAGTGTCAGCTGCCAGGGTTCGCTGCCCCAGGAGGGGAGGAAGTGTGTCTTTGCACTGTCCACCTGGCTGGAGATGGCTCTGCGGGAGTCTCACATGGCCACGGCCCTTCCCGGGGGGAGCCAGACACGGCTGTGTCACGGAGCTGCCCCGGCCACTGCTGTGCCTGGGGGCAGGGGCACTGGTGGGTGTTGTGGGGTGTGGAGGATGAAGGTCCTGCCAGCAGCTCATGCTTTGAGGGTGGAAGACAACTGGATATAAGGAGGAAATTGTTCACACTGAGGGTGGTGAGGTGCTGGCACAAGTTGCCCAGCAAAAGTGTGGCTGCCCCCTCCCTGGAAGTGTCCAAGGCCAGGTTGGATGGGGCTTGGAGCAACCTGGGATAGTGGAAGGTGTCCCTGCACATTGGACTAGATGGCCTTTAAGTGTCCCTTCTGTGGCACTTAGTTGATGTAGTGTTTGGTCATGGGTTGGACTGGATCTTGGAGGTCTTTTCAACCTGCCTGATTCTGTGATTCCAGCGCAGGCTGTTCCATGGTTCCAAGAGGTGTGTCCTCTGGCCAGCATCCCTGTCCCCCTCGCAGCACCAGCCAATGTTCCATACATCGTGTGTTTGTGTCTCTTGTGGCTCTTCATCCTCTCTCAGTGCTCAGGGCGCTGCGGGGACAGGTTTGACACTGAAATGACTGCAGGGCTCTTTCCCTTCCAGATTATCAGCTGACAAGCGCTGAGCTGTCCTCGCTGCCGGCGTTCAGCTCACCTGGAGGGCTGTCCCTTGGCAACATCTCTGCCTGGCAGCAGCAGCAGCAGCAACAGCAGCAGCAGCAGCAACAGCAACAACAACAGCAACAGCAGCAGCAGCAACAGCAGCAGCAACAGCAGCAGCAACAGCAGCAGCCGCAGCAGCAGCCGCAGCAGCAGCACCTGGTCCCGGTGTCACTAGGAAACTTAATGTAAGTGACACAAGTGCCAAGGCCACTCAGCCGAGGTTGGAAAAGCAAAGAGGGAAATGGGGAGTTCCTCTGAGGGTGCCAAACCTGCAGACCCCCAGCTCTTACTCCTTGCCGGCTTCTGCAGACTCCCAGTGTCAGGCCCTGGTGTGTCCATGCTGGGGACAGGAGCTGTGTGCCCACCCACAGCTGCAGAAGGGCCCAGCACAGCTGGTTTGTGAAGTTTGGGGAGTCCTGTCCCTGTCGCTGTAGGAGTGACCCCGAGTCCCTGGCTGAGATCAGGGTATTTGGGGGTGCTCTGAGAGCCTCGTCCTGCTGCCTGTCCACAGTGGGATTGATCCCTGCACTCGTGTAGGGGGAGCCGAGAAGCAGCCGGAGGCAGTGTTGGATGGGATGGGCATTGCAGGATAACGTGTCTGGAATTGTGCCCTGCTGGTATAGGAAGAAGGTGCCTTTTGGTATTGCAAATAGATTGCGTTGCTCCAGGGCAGAAAATACAAGCACTTGAATCTTAGAGCAGGTTTTTTGAAGTGGATCTGCTTTTAGTCTGGAATAAAGCATCCACACGCAGAATTACTCAGTCAAAATAAGGATTTAAGCAGCTTGCCTGGGATCACATTGAGACCGTGGGACAGAGAGAGGTAGGACTTGAAGAGCAGGATCAATGACTTTGCCCCAGCCACTGAGTCAAGGACTGACATTTCCACCATGAAGTGCCAGGTGAATGGATGGATGGATGGATGGAGAAATGGAGAGATGGAGAGATGAAGGGGGGATGAACAGAGGACTGGAAGGATAGATGGACAGATGGAGGGATGGGATAGATGGATGGGTAGAGGAATGGATGGAGGGATGGGTGGATGGACCAGGTTTTTATGTAGGAGTTCAGTGTGTTTCCTCACTGCCTGGTGCACGTTTTCCAGGCAGGGCAGGCAGCAGCTTCCTCAGTAGGTGCCTGGACCTCCTGCACCAGTGAGGCCATAGGATGTGTGGAAAGCTTGGACAAAATTTTGTGTTGTAGTAGAGGCTGAGGAGATTCCCAGTTCTGAGCAAAACCGCCTGGCTGAGCCCTGTGCCGGGTCTGTGCAGCCCCTGCGGACGCGGGGGCAGAGCTGTAGGGACACCTGTGGGACAGGGGTGTCACAGCCTGCCCGTCTTCTCTTGTTTGGGTCACTGCTGCGGGACAGGGTGTGGGACTGGGGCTGGGTCACGGGGTGCTGGGGGAGGAGGGATGCTGCCCACAGGGTCTGGTCCCAGCTCACCGATGATGCGTCCTGGTGTCTGCACGGGCTATGAATTCTGGAGTCACAGTTCTGATTCTGAACTCATAATTCTTATTATGAATCCAGATTAGTAATCTAATCCAGGTTTATAATGGTGGTTCATTCATCTGTAGTGTGTGCAGGTTCTGAATTCTGTGGACTGGAGGGTAAAAGGCCACCGAAATGATAATAATGAGAGATTTCCCATTATCTCCTTCTCCATCTTTTTCTCCTCCTTCCTTCCCTTCTGCTCTCCTCCTCCTCTTCCTCCTCTTCCAACCTCTTCCCCCACCTTCTGGATGCCCAGACAAGGGAGCCACTTGTCCCACACCACCACTTTGACTGTCAACACCAACCCCAACATCAGCATCAAGTCGGAGCCCGTCTCGCCCAACCGGGAGAGGAACACTGCCACCCCGCTCAGCACCTTCCCCCACCAGCCCCGGCACGAGCCCACCGGCCGCTCGCCCGTCGACAGCCTCAGCAGCAACACCAGCTCCTACGAAGGCAGCAGTGAGCGGGACGATCCCGCCCGCCCCGATTTCGGCTCATCCCTGGGCCTCCTGCGACCCACCAGCGAGCCCGAGGGGGAGAGCCCCTCCGTAAAGCGCATGCGGTTGGATACCTGGGTCACATAACAGGTCCCCGCCGTCCCTGGGAGCGCCGCCGGCTCCAGCAGGGCCGCGGGGAGGGGGCGGGAGGGGCAGGGG